>WKFP01014331.1:227366-252203 GCA_011057875.1 Pterocles orientalis
TTTCAGTGAGAAAGAAGGAAAAAGGACTTTCAGATACCTGCACAAAGGCAAGTGAGAGTCTGAACTGACTCTGTAAAACAATCTTATGCTACTGTCAGTCAATATGTTTTGCCCCTAACTACTGTAATGATGCTTATCGTGCGAATGTCTAGCCTGTTAAGTCAGAAGTCCTGTAGCAGATGTTTACATCTTGTTAGAATTCTCTGCTTTGCTTGTGATAGTGAGGACAAACAATACGTTGGAAAGGAGCAATGTGGCTATTTAAACAGGTTAATGTGTAGTGTAGTAGACTAGATTTGAGTTTGCAGCATATCTTTTGCATCATGGCAAGTGTATATGCCTTTCTTAGATAACTCAAGTGAATATAAGTAAATTGTTCCTCATTGGAGCACAGGAAAGTTATTTTACATTTGCTGTAGGAAGCAATTACTGCAGGATAGCCAATGAGATCCCAGTCCATGCTCTAGAAGACATTTCAGTAATTTATTTCTCTGTCCATCCCCTGAACCCCAACTCGTCCCCTAGTCTCATCTTTGCCCACGGACATTAGAGCTTGATCAGTCTTTCCATTGACACCAGCATGCTTTGGATCAGTATTTTACCCTTTTATCCGTGTTAGTTTGAGCCCTTGTTGCTCTGCAAATTAAGTCTGATGATCACTTTCCAATAAGTTTTAGTAGCTCTGTATCTTTCTAGATATTGAACTGCTTGTAGTAACCACTTAATTTTTTTTCTAATGCTTTCTCTAGTACTTCTTTTACTGCACATTCAAATCTTGTAAATCCTAGTTAAAAAAATATCTGAGTGTTGTGGTTTTGTGTGGTGGGTTTGTCTGGTAGCAGGGAGGGGCCACAGTAATGGCTCCTGTAAGCAGTTGCTAAAGGTTTCCCTGGACTCCAGCTCTGCTGGCAGCAAGGGAGGGGTTGCAGTGGTGTAAATGACTGCTAAGGGTTCACCCCCACCCCCATGGGTTAGTAACTGTGAGAGGGAGTGGGGGAAGGAGCCCTGTGACAAACGACTGGAAGTTTCTCCAGCTTCAGGCTGGACCCACCCCAGGCCAGGGCTGAGCCAGTCGGCGCCTCTGCCAATAACATCTTGGAGAGGGGGCACAGAACAAAGGGGTGGTGCAGCCCCGGGCAGGGCCCAGCTTGGGCGGACCAGCCTGGCTGCCCAGCCACCTGCTTGGCTTCTGCGAACCGACCTGCGGTAGCCCAAGCCTCTGCCATGGCTCGCCCAAGAGTCAGTTTCCTCGGGAGCCGATGAAGACCTGTGGTGGAGAGAGAAGTGAGATTTTGAGAGGAAGAACCACATGACACACCGGTCAGAGAAGGGAGGGAAGAAGGAGAGAAGCGCCCCCAGAATTCCCCCTGCAGCGTGGCGAAGATTGATGGTGACGCACGGTTTGTCCCTTGGTGCAGCCCATGAGAAGATGCAGCTGTGGAGAACCTCATGTAGGAATTATGGAGAAGCCCACGCCAGAGACGGGCAGTCGTCGGGGGACTGTGGCCTTGTGTGGAAAAGGACTCAGGCTGGAGCAGTATTTGAGAAGGACTTTCCCGTGAGAAGGGACCCCACGTTGCAGCTGGGAAAGACTGTGAAGAGCCCTTCCCTGAGGAGGAAGGAGCAGCGGACTGACTGCACCCCCCATCCCCTGCCCCCCTGAGCTGTTGGGGAGGGAGAACAAAGCCTTTGGGCTTTGGGAAGAAGGGGGTAGGGGAGAAGTGCCTTTTTAAAGATGTGGTTTCCCTCTCTCAGTATCTTGCTTCTTGTTGTAAATAGTTAATAAATTTAATTATTTTTTTGCTCTTCCCAAGTCATGTCAGTTTCTTCCCTGTGACCCACCCTAAGTGATAAGTGAAACCCTCCCTGTCCCTGCCTCAGCCCACCAGGTGTTTAATGAAGGACTGTCCCTCTGGCCTTTCTAAACCATGACACTGAGTTGGCTAAAAGTCATTGAAAACAATGAGAACAGATTTTTATGGTTGTCTGTGTGTTGAGGAAGAAAATCTGAAGTCTCAGAGGTACAAGTTCGGTGTACTACATTATGATCAATCCCCAGTGCTACTTTTGTAGTGTCAGTATCTTCTTCCAAGGAACTGCTTTTGGCTGGGATTGTTTAACCATATATCACTTTCAAGCAGGTGGCAGGTGATCAAAGCCTTGAAAAGCTGCTAAATGTAACTACCTAAGTGTCAGTGATTTGGATTTTTTTCCCCACCACAGCACTTTTTTTATTCTGAGTTTCTTTAATGTAAAAATAGATCCAGGTAGGAATTGTCAGAAAGCTGCACAATGCAGTGAGTGCAGTTTTGAAGCTGGTTGTAAGATTTTTGTAATGCTTCTTGAAAGTCAAGCAGCCAGAGATGACTTCACAAGCTAGCCTATGACAGCTGTTCTTCACAAGTAGTGTTTCTGCAGTGTACTGACCTTTTCACTCATTGTAGGCACATATAAATGAGGAGGTTATTTGCAGGGGAGTCTGAAAAGACAAGTGGCGATTTAGTGACTATATTTTTTTAGACACTAGAGCACTTTTTCAGTGCTTGCTTATTGTGAAAGACTTCCCAGCTTAGAATTTCCCATCTGAAAAAAATATGAAGGTTAGATGTAAAACTGATATAAAAAAGAACACAATAGGATATGCAAACTATTCTGCCCACCCACAACCCTGTACAGAAAAGAATAGAAATCAGAGCTTTTTTTTTTTTTTTGCCTTTTTTTTTTATTTCTTTAAATCAAGATATCCTTCATGCCCTGGCAGACCAGGGAAAGGTGAGCTTAGGAAACTGATACACACAGTGCAGGTAGACAGAAAGATGAAAACATTTTATCATCGTGTTTGACAAGTGCCAGTCTGGTCAAGTTCCAGCTTACTGGAAAAGGGGAAACATAACACCCATTTTTACAAAGGGAAATAAGGAACAGCTGGGGAACTACAGGCTGGTCAGTCTCACCTCTGTGCCCGGCAAGATCATGGAGCAAATCCTCCTTTAAATTATGCTAAGGCACATGTAAAATAAGGAGGTAATTTGTGACAGCCAGCATGGCTTCACTAAGGGCAAATTGTGCTTGACAAACTTGGTGGCCTTCTGCAATGGGTTACAGTGTTGGTGGATAAGGGAAGCACAACTGACATGATTTATCTGGGCTTGTGCAAAGCATTTGACGCTGTCCTGCACAACATCCTTGTCTCTAAGTTGGAGAGACATGGATTTGATGGATGGACCACTCGGTGGATAAGGTATCGTCTGGATGGTCACATTCAAAGAGTTGTGGTCAACGGCTCAATGTCCAAGTGGAGACCAGTGATGATGACATTCCTCAGGGGTCAGTATTGGGACCAGTGTTGTTTAAAATCTTTGTTGGTGACACTGACAGTGGGATTGAGTGCACCCTCAGCAAGTTTGCCAACAACACCAAGCTGTGTGGTATGGTCAATACACTGGAGGGAAGAGGTGCCATCCAGAGGGACCTTGACAGGCTTGGAGAGGTGGGCCTGTGCAAACCTCATGAAGTTCAACAAGGCCAAGTGCAAGGTCCTGCACATGGGCCGGGGCAATCACAACCACAAATAAAGGCTGGGAGGAAAATGGATTGAGAGCAGCCTTGAGGAGAATGATTTAGGGGTGTTGGTTGATGAGAAGCTGAACATAACTCAACAATGTGCGCTTGCAGCCCAGAAAGCCAACTGTGTCCTGGGCTGCATCAAAAGAAGTGTGACCAGCAGGTCAAGGGAGATGATTCTCCCCCTCTACTCCACTCTGGTGAGACCCCACCTGGAGTACTGTGTCCAGCTCTGGGGCCCTGAACATAAGGAGGACGTGGACCTGTTGGAACGAGTTCAGAGCAGAACCATGGAGATGGTCAGAGGGCTGGAGCACCTCCTGTACAAGGACAGGCTGAGAGAGTTGGGGTTGTTCAGCCTGGAGAAGAGAAGGCTCTGGGGAGACCTTACAGCAGCCTTCCAGTACTTAAAGGGGGCCTACAGGAGAGATGGGGAGGGACTCTTGATCAGGGAGTGTAGTGATAGGATGAGGGGTGACGGTTTTGCACTGAAAGAGGGTAGATTTAGATTAGATAGGAAGAAATTTGTTTTACTTTGTGATGAGGCACTGGAACAAGTTGCCCAGAGAAGGTGTTCAAGGCCAGGCTGGATGACTCTTTAGTAACCTGGTTTAGTAGGAGGTGTCCTTGCCTATGACAGGGGGCTTGGCACTAGATGATCTTTAAAGTCCTTTCCAATCCAAACCATTCTATGATTCTATATGATTCGTTAGCTACAGTTCCTTATTTGATACAGCAATAAGTTTACTTGTACTGTGCATCCTCATTACAAATGTAGTTGAATTCAAATAACTTTTAAAGTCCATCTCAGTGAAGTACACAGTATTTATTTTACAGTTACAAGAAAGTTTCTTTTTTAAGGAGTAAGAACTTGCAAAAATTGTAGTATTTGAATTCCCCTAAAAATGTTGTGAAGGAAACACAGAGATAATCTGATTTCTGGGTGGGGTATTCTGTTGGACTGATTACCACCAACCTAACTGTTACAGTTGGTACTTAAGCCCTGAAGCACATTGATTCTTTCGAAGAGACAGCCTTGTCATATTGGATTTTTTGATCGGAATTCCACTAGTGCAGCTTTTGATTGAAACAAATGAGAATGAAAAAAATTGTATGACAGACTGAACACTTTCATTCCTGTCCAGGACTTTGTGCTGGGAGGTTTCCTGTGAGAGCACCAGGGCCAGCATTGTTTTCAGCTGAATACTCCTTTCCCACTGGAATACTGGCTTAAAACAATTCTCCATTCCTAGCAAATGGTAGAAGGAGTGCCAGTGGTTCACAAAGAGAGCATTGACTGCTGAGGAGGAGGCAGCAACAGGTCTCCTGATCTTTTCCACACCACTGTGCTAATTAATGTCTCTGAAATTCATATGCTGTGGATATTCACTGAATGTCTGTTTCCTTTCTTCCCTTGCTCTCACCACTGTGAGACTTGGCTGAATAATAATTATGGTCTTGATGCAAGAAGTTGGCAAGAAGTTCCATGGCAAATGTTATGGAGGAAGGTGGACAGGCTGGAACTTTATAAACTCCGTGTAAAACTTTGTCTTCATGGAAATGAGTGAGCAAAATGATCATGTAGTGGGACTGGAATTTCAACTCGTACATCTAGGCTCTTTGGACTTTAATTTTCATCCTCTTATATGTGGAAAAAATGTTCTGTGAACCAGCAGACAGATTTGCTTTTGTGGTTGAGCACATAAGTAAAAAGACCCTCAAACCCTCCCAACTGTTTTTAATTGATGGGAAAAAAATTACAGACATTATTTCAAGCGTTTTGTGATCATAACACCCTATTTTTTTAAGACATACCTGTTAAGGGGTTATGTTTTGTAAGTGTGTCTCTTTGCTGACATATAACACACAGATAAATACATAGGGAATGAGTTAATCCCAAAAGATTTTATTTTTTTCAGGAAGTTGCCTGTAACACTGAAAAAATAACAGAGGCTGTGCAGAAACTGTGTCTGTACAGCCTAATGCAATTGTTCTAAAGTGAAATAGTTGTCTTGTCTCTATGGTTTTTCTTGCAGCACCTGTAGGAATATTTTACAATGAAACACCTGTTCTGCATATAAGTAATGCAAAATTAATAACATTCATTGCACTTGTGCCCTCTAAAATCTCCACTGAGGTCCAGAGGGATTCCACTCCTTTTAACGTCTGCTTGGAGCTATAAAGCTTGTATGCCTTTAGTGTTGCTTGACTGGCTTCTTTGAACAGAATCTGGTACTATAAAAAATTAAAGTGATCATTTAGACAAGACATAATTAAGTGAACAGAACTAATGAAACACTGCAGGAGTACTGTCAGATATGAAATTCAAAATGCCCCCAATGGGCACTTGCTCAGTGAATGATTACTCAAAAGCACTGGCCCCATCTTTTGAGAACATGTATTAATGTATTTTATACTTCTTCGGATAACAGGGCATCCATGACGCCTTTACATATTTCATTAGCATACATTTCAAGCTCGGTTGTTCACTAAGGAATCAAAAGTGAAGTCATTTTAGTACAGACATAATTTGTTCAGTAACTGAAAATCTGCCCTACCGTTACAGGCTGTTGTAAAAGCTTTATTTCTGAGTCAAGCCCCTTTTGTTCATGTCATTCTACAGGACAAAAAAATTATTGTCGTGCACTGTTAGTAGCTGACCAATCCTCATCTTATGGAAAAGGACCACATGAAAGCACTCATCTTAGTCATACTTCCTGTGAAAATTAGTCTTTACTGGCATGCTGTGGCTCTGTTTCTGAGGAGACCTGGGAACAAAGTAATGTTTAGATGATTCTGGGCTTTGTTGTGCTTACATGAACTGTACTATGTCGCAGCCAAGGTCTGTTGAGATACATTAGACTAACTATAGCCCAGTGTTATAATGAAGCTGGGGAATAAATTTTTCAATATTATTGTGATGGCTAAGTATTCTGGGGGTTTTGCATAGAGATTTTATGCTAATTTACACACAAAACATAAAAACAAACTCAAAAAGGGAACAAATACAAACCTAAGCAAGTTTCAGTTCATAACACTGAGGTAATTTCACTCAGCCATAAATCTTTGGCAAAGCTGCTGCCATCCTTATACTTCACTCATTCTACTAGTCTAATTTCTAACACAAAAAGACTTGTTTTAAAAACAAACAAACAAAAAACTTTTGGGAGCCATTTTGATTGCATGCTCTGCCTGTCAATAGGAATGTAGAAAAGCATCGCAAAGAGTAGGACAAGCTGCATTTGTGGACTGACAATTGGCATTGTTACTTGTGAAGAGAAATGCGGGGGATAAAATATGAAGATGACCCAATTCATGTTGCTCACCTGTATCTACGAATACAACTATTTCAAGAGAGGGCAATAGGATACCTAACAGGTGAGGCCTCTTAGGGCCTTTTGTTTCCTGAGTGATAGATTGTAAGAGAAAGTAAAGGTCATAACAGAAGTCAGTCATCAACTATTCCATGTATAAGCCTCCTGTAAATTTGTGAATGTTTGTGTTATAGATACCACAGAGGTCTGTATGAAGAAATAATATTAAACAGGACAGCAGGAGATGCATAGATTTTTCAGCATAGAAAGTAAGCCATCTCTCAGTGGTTTGTAGTATAGTAGGTTCAAAACAGGGGAAATAAAGTATGCTTTAGTAGGTGAAGAACATTCTGTGAAGATGACTTTAGTTTTAGGAAGCATCTCTTGAGTGCTTATTGATGTTAATTTTTACACTCCCTTGGTGCAGCTGGAGCTACTCTGCATTCCTTATTCAAGCAGAACTGATGTTAGAATTTACTTAGAATTTTACTAACTGAAGGACAAAGAATTCAGAAACAGGCCTTTAAAAATCTGATCAGTAGAATTTAGCTGAGGAGTATCAAAAACTGTAAGTATCCATATTTAAAACTAGCTGATTGTTTTTAAGTAAGTTCCCTTTCTCAGAGGAATATGCTTAGGAAGATTAGTGAGAAATTTGTGTTCTTAACTTGATGCCAACTGCAAAACCATGGCTAGAAACCAAATATGTGACACTTTTTGCATATATGCAGACACACATGCATACATGAAAAGTATATAGAAATATAAAGTTTTCAGAAGTAACTACTGATCAGAGGTGCTTCAGTATCTGCATGCTCATGGTTTTTTTTTAAGTAATGAGTTTAAAGAGTGTTGTTAGACAGTCTGCTTTCTCTAGGAGATTTCAGTTTGGGTTTGGAAGCCCAATGTATTATGTGTGATACTTTGCACCACTCAATAACATCATACAAATGGAACCTTTGATATTAAGTCCTTCTGAAACATCAGGATTTACCAATCCTTCCAAATTGCAGGACTTTGTCTTCTAAGTATGAAGTGATGCATGAGCTTTAATATTTTGTCTGCCAGCCTGTGTTTGCTCTTGAAAACAGCGGGACAATCACCAGTGTTTTAGTCTTCTGAAAGACTGAAGAGTTCTCTTCAACACCACTTTGATGCGAGTAAATTGTTAGTGGCACAGTTGACTCAGGGTTCTTATTTATTAGCATGTTGATTGTGTTGATCAATCTGCATCTCTTATCTCACCTCAAATGTCCATTTAAAAATTCTCCCTCATATGCCTGTGCAAGTGTCATTCTACATATAATGGAGAAGCCCATAGTATTTCCACGAGTATAGAGCTATGCAAAACTGTGAAGAGGTGTCAAGCTAGGAATCTTTAGAAAAATAAGAATCTTGCTCTTCTTTTGCTGAGCTTAATCCCTCTGTTACATATGACAGAATCATTAATATACCTAAATTCAACCCAGCAGTGAAAGTTTCCTCGTTTAATGGTTTCCTTAGGTGTGCTAAGGGCCATTAGATCTTTTTTTGCATCCCTTCCTGCTGGTCTTTTAGGAGTCAGATCCATAGCTAAAAACTATGTATGAAATTAGTTTTGCAGATACCAATGGGAATTTGCATGTCATAAATTAAAAAAAGTATTAATATAAACAAAACATCCTGTGTCTTTTGGAAATCTCACCTTAGCCTTTTAAGGATGCCTGATATTTCTGTTTGTGTTTCCATTGGACTTCTTTTGCTGTATTGTACATGCATACACACATATTTAAGTGAACTATCATTTTACTGGGTTTTTAGGCATAATGCAAGGTAATGAAAGGGCTAGATGGTCTGTTGTATATAAAGAGTGATATGATATCTCTAAAATCATGCAGGACATTGATTTAAAAGTCAGGCAATACAGTTAGCAGTCCAGATGCTGGATTTTGCTTGTGCTACAGGAGTGTGGCTCTTTTCCTGCTGAACACAAACCTCCTGATCCCTTCATAGAAATAAAAGTAATGTGGTGAGAAAGTTAATTGATTGCTCATTTTCTAGTTCATTATTACTGGCATCAGTTGGCATGGGGAAATCCTTTAGGAAACTCAGAGAAAGATCTCTCCTACAAAAAATCTTAGAGACCAGATTAGGCAAGATGTGAAGTTGACTTAGATAACACTAACAATGGTATTCCTTTTATTTAAGTCTAGACATGCCTGACTACCTAAATTTAGTGTAGACAATAGGACAGAGGTAGACCTCAAAATATGAATGAGTTGGGAGTATTGTGTATCTTAACATCTATCCAGACATGCAGGAAACAGGGAGCATGTAAGAGTAAAAACAGAGCCTCAATCATTTTAGCACTGACTTTGCTGAGGAGGAAATTTTTCTTACCGTATTTTTGCCTGAGTGGCAGCAGGAGGCACTAGTGTTCTTTTGGGGAAAAGGCAGATGGGTTTTGCAAGAAATTAGTCAAGAATAGTGCTTGCCAGAAATGTCACAGCAGCTGAAGGGGGCAGCAAAAGGGGATTTGACACCAGCAAAAGAACAGACATTCCTGTCTTAGGATGTTGGAGTGCTGCCGAATATCCTGTGTGATATCAAACTGCCAGGTTGAATGATTGGAATAACCAGATCAATTAAAATGTGAACAAGTTAGGTGATTGCTTCCTTCCCAATCCTTGCTCTTGGGTCTGAATCCTTTCCTAGGTTATATGTGCTATATCTCCTGCTTTAGTTTAGAATGTAGGTTTGCATTTTCAAGAGACTTCAATTATCTAAGTAAGAGGTAACAAAAGCAGTAAGTGTTGTTCTGTTTTCTGTCCTTTAGAGTGTTACATGTGTAGACATACACTAATTAATGTCTCCCAGTATGGTGACTTTGAAAACTTCTCTGCTGAAAACAGTCTTTGACAAAAAGAGATTGGTTTTGTCCTTCCCCAAATGCAAATCAAACTGTCAAAAATGTGTGTCTGTCTATGTGCATCTGTAGGGGGCTCATTTGTCAGCCAGGAGCTAGTTGGACTTATAGAAAGAGACTTCTGCAAGTCAAATGTAGACTTCTGCAAGTCAAACTGGAATGTAGACACTGTGAGATTCCAGAGATAGTTCTGGGAGTTGCTGTGTGTGAACAGAATAGTTTGTCTTGCTAGTGGAGCCATAAGGAAAGGTTGCAGAAAGAATCAGGTGGTTAGAGTGACCATTTGATCAAAGAAATACTATAGCCCTGAGAAGACAGCCCTTGGAAGAGATGATGACTGATTATTTCAGAGCAGTGGGCAATCAGTCACATTTGAGCCAAGGACTATTCTTTAAGCTACCAGAAAAGAGTGCAGTAAGGCATATCTAGTAAGTAGAGGAAGGAGTTCCTACTGACATTTAGCTTAGCTGCAAAAAGCAGCAGCAGAAAGTGAAGAGGTGTGAGCTGTTAAGAGAAATTTGTTAATGTCAAAGTATGGAAAATTTTCTTTTTTGTTCTCTCCAAAAGCTGAATTGAAGGGAGAAAAGTGTGAAAAAGAAAGGCAGTACAGAAGAGGGGCCTAGGAATGTCAGCAGATTAGAAGAGGCAGTAATGTGTTCAATGTGTTTTCCCATCTTAAAAATGAGGTGTCTACAAGTGTCAAGCTTAACCTTTTTCACAAAACAACTGTGACTCATAAAAATGGTAAAGAATACGTGTTACAGTGATGATTCCATAGTGTTTAGTGATATTAACGGAGAGTGCTGAATAAATGAGAAAGTATAGATATTAGCTGGTTTTGTGCCAACCCAGTGTGACTTTAAAGGTTATTCATAAGGCAAAGGCAAACACTAATCACTCTTTCTTTTCCAGAGGTGTGACCAGTAGTGCAATGACTGCAGCTGAAAAGCTCACCAGCAATGTTATTGCTACCAGAGTGAGGGAAATGCTTCCTTCATCACATTAAGGACAATGTATTTTATAATTTGGACTGCACATGGGGTCCAAAAATAATAAATTATATAGCTTACAGTCAAATAATGGAAAGTTTGTTCACACTACAGGGTAATTTATGCTTGAAAAATTTCCGTGCATACAACATTTGTTTCTGTTGCGTTTGTGATTTCAGTTGTAAATATTGCCATCAGTGTAAGACTAGGTTCCCAGAAATGACACAGATATCAGCAGGGGAGGTGACAAGAGCAAACAAAGAGAAAACAACTACTTGTCCTAAAAATTTAGGATCAACTAAAGAATTTAGACTTTGAACACTGTCTTGTCAAGTCTGCTAATAAGTGCGTTTGATGCTAGATCAGGTATTTCTACATGTCACTGTGTAAACATGGCCCTAGAAACAGGGAAGTCTTTAAATTTAAAGCTTAGAGCTTGTGACATGTTTATGTCTGTGTCAACAAGGAATTATGAGTCAGTGTGAGAGCACGTCTTTCTGCTTCTGAAGACAATTCCTCTTCTTCATTAAATGTACTAGTACCTGTCATTTAGTGAACTGCTAATGTCCATAACCTTTATAGAGTTATTAAAGATACATTAATGGCTTTCAATTCTGTATCAGACAAACAGAGTAATAGGCCACATGTGCCACTGCTATTGCAATGTTAAGAACAGAACAGTCTTGTCATGGTTTTTTTTTTTTTGGTATGGTGCTCATCAAAATAGTAACTGAATATTTCACACAGTTTTGAAGAGATGCATAGCATTTTTTGGGTCTCTTTTCCTGTATTACCTGCTTAAAAAAAAAAACCCTAAACTTTCTTTGCATGTCAGAGATTTTCCTGCTTGGGAAGTTTTCCCTTGTGCTCACTTATTTTATGAAGTGAGATTCCTCCTACTCTTCTCTCATTGCGAAATTTCCTGATTAGTATAGCTCCAAGTGCCAGGAGGAAAATTTTACTGGGGCCTTATGTGGTTGGATGGGATCTCAAAGTTTGTGTGTCAGTGTGGCTCTACAGTGGCCCTTTGGATTCAGTAAAGATGAGGACATTATGGCAAGGTGCTGCCTGGGCACACTGGCTTTTACAGAGACCCCTGCATTCTGACAGTTGTCCTGCAGCCCTGCAACTTGCAATTATAGTTTGAGGATTGCTCTGAATGGAAATTCCGTTTCCCGGGGACATTTGCCTTATCATCCACATGCCAAGCCTGAAGTTTGATGTGAAGGAAAGGATTTGACGGTTAGTGTCCTACTTAGGCTTGTAAGTAAACAAAATGCTGTCTCGAAAGAAGGCTTATCAAAGCCTGAATTTTGACACTAAAGAAACACTTTGTGGCTGGTGTACAATGTATTTACCAGTTCTCCCTGACCCATTCCTCTTCATTTTGGAAAAAAAACTCCAAGAAAACTACAGAGTTTTGAAAACATATTTAGCAATATTTGTATTAATTTCATTACCTTGAGCCAAAGCTAATTACAGTGTAGGTGTGTGATGAAAGGGATTAAAAGTGAATGATTTTTAGTTTGATATTTGGTATGAACTTCTCTTTGTTTCTTCTTAAACCAGACTGATTGGGTGAAACAATACCCATGATAAAATACACAGTATTTGCTAGAAAAGGTGTGTAACCTTTCAGATCTTCGGGATCTCATAATCTTGGTTATAAGTCTTTCAACACATGAGGTCTAGCACTACTCTACAATCAAAATGTACATGAGGTCTAGCACTACTCTACAATCAAAAGTCTTCATAATTTTCTGTGTACATGTTCACATTGCAATTAGTAACATTGCAGAAGCATCAAGTAATACGGTGATTAGTGATCTGCTGCAGTAGTCAGTGCCAAAGATGTTATCATATTGATCTCCACATTCTTAAATTATAGAATATAATGTTTCTTCCTGAGCATATGGATTCTGAGCTAGAATAAATTACAGCCAAATGCAAAATCACTCAGTCTGAGTGTCTGCTAAATTAATCACTGGAAAGAAAAAAACCCACAAACAACAAATAAACTTTAAAGATATGGCAACCGTGGGATCTGGTGAAATTAGGAAACTGGGACAGCTTGACAGAAACAAGAGATGGATGTTGCTTTGATGCATTTCAGGTCAACTGTTAGAAAACTTTGGCAAGAAATCAAACTCTCCATTCTAGTCTAATCAGATCAAACAAGGTCCTATTTGTATCTGTTTGTCTGGCACGTTTTAAAAGCTGAATTCAAACAGCAAAAGAGAAATGCAGTGACTATAAGATATGTATAAACACGTGCACATGTGATAATATCCATTGTGGATGGTAAGTTCTTTCCTGTAAGTAGCCACATGATAAACTAGCAGACATAATAAGGCACTATTATTTTTTTTCTTTTTAACTGATTCAGCCTCATCTGCTAATTTTCTTCCTCAGTCACTGTATTTGATGTACCAAAGTGATGAAAATGCTTAAAGAACAAGTATAAAAAATATCTGATTTGAGGAGCCTGAGTGCCTGTAATTATTTGTACAATGTGTCTTTGATGGAATATGAGAGCAATTATATTTTAATCCATTTTAGTCAGTCAGAGGGTCATAGGGCTTGGTTCAATAAGGAACCAAAGCATACGGTTAAATTTAAGCATGTGATTAATCCTGCTTTTATGCCTAAAGGTAAAGGCTTTGCAAGTTAGGGTCTAAAGTAACTAGGCTACGTGGACGGAAATACTGGGAAACACAAACGAAGCAATGAAGGGACTGTGTTCTTCCTTGTTTTTTATCCAAATTACTTTGCTTTTCTAAATTCCCCCTTTCTATGATCTCTTCACGTTTTCCTCCTCCAAATAGTGTCAGGAAAAAACCCAACTTTCATAAGAATGCATCGTAATCAAAAACCCAAGGTCACATGTAACACAAGTCAAATCCTTGCCACACTTGTGGCTTTACTACTTATGAGCAAACACACAGCTATTTAGAGTTTATGCCAAGAGCACAATTGTATTTATGATTATTAGAAGAGAATCTGTTATGTGTGCTACTTCCATACTATGTCTATGTTAGAAAAAATATGATAATATATTATATTTTCATGTGCATTTCATACCTCATACTAAAAAAATTCAAGGGAGCAAGGCCATTTTATACTAGCCGAATCCTTGTCCAGATTAATGATTTAAGAAGCAGCGGGCTTAGACTCTACATGCAGAGAGTAATCAAGGTGATAAGGACAAAGTTTTTTAAAAGACAGAGAAGAGTAGTGAAAAGAATGATGACAGAGGAGAAGGGAAGAATAAGGAAGGTGGAAATGTTGGAAAAGGTATTCAGATAAAGTAAGGTGGAAAGAAAAGTAAATCATAAAAGAAACCAAAGCTGTGAGCCCAAACTACTGGCAAAAAGCCAGAATAAATGTGGAGTGTGTTAAGGAAAGATGACCAGAAGAGACAGGACATGTCATTGCTTAAAATATGAAACTTGGTGCCAGAATACTGCGATGATGTTTGGAGCATGAATTAGATCACAGAAAGTGTGGCTGTGTTAGTAGAGGCTGCATGCTTAATCCTGGTCTTCTTGAATTCAGTGAACAAGTCTCACAGGATTTTGCTCTAGCTATTATATAAAAGATAGAGACAAAGACTTTATGCAGAAGACATAGTTTGCTGTTAGATCTTTATATGGCTGATGTTGGGATTTTAATATCAAATTCTGAAATGCCACAGTAAAGTAGAAGCTCTGATGGTTTTCAAGAAAATGAGTAAGAATATTCGTGGCATTTAAAATATTATAAATCTTAGAATACCTATTTTTTTTGAGTGAATTGATCTTTCAAAAACTAGTTCAGGAGTAGTTTGCCATCTACATCAACCCACTGAATCAGAGAAAAAGCATGAGAAGTATGAGATGACCCACATTTGGAAAATTTATGAGTATTGATTAGAACTTATAACAAATAGAGGGACTTGGTCTGTGGGAAAAATAGTATATGGAAGTTTTTTTCTTTTTGAAAATGAAATTATGCTACATGGTGAAGATTAATATGAAACGTAAATTTTTTAGGAGGTGAAAAATGGTACATTTACTAAATGCTTGATTCCAGCTTTCTATTGTTTACAAACACTTCTAAATTATGGAACAATGGTTTGATATGAACTTTACTAAGTTTCTGTTACTCTGAAAAATCTTTGGAGGCTGTTTCACTGTGGATCTCTCAATTACTTGCAACTGTGACAGATTCATATAGTGTATTTCCTAATGAAGCCATCAAAAAGCTTTTTTATTTTCATACGCACATAGATTCACACTTCTTTATCAGCCTAAATGAAACAGCTTCTTTTACGCAAGATGCACGGATTAAACAAAATTTGTCAGCACAACTCTAAGGAACTACTGCATTGAAGAGTTATGTTAACAAACCCAAAATTAATGCAGCCTGAAGAGGGCAGTAAAGATAAAGCTTTATTTTTCTTACCTTTTCACGGTTTTTATTGTACATTGTATTCTGAAAAAGCATTACTGGCCGGCCCATATTTACAGGCATTACACATTTCTGGAGCTATGCTCCATAAAACATACTGTCAGGTCAATGAAATCCTTTGTTGGGATTTATCTGAGGATCTAAGTCCTTCACATGACAGTGCAGAACTGGGAGACACGTCCATCACTCACGAAAGTAGCTTGCAGATAGTGAATTGCATGAACCAGCCTTGCTTCAGCTGGGACATCCCCTTAGAACAAAACAACATTGAGTGCTGCAAGTGGGTTAAAATGATAATTTTGCAGATGGCCAAAAAATGATATGTTGTTTTAGTATTTTGTCTTAACCAATATGGAGAGGCCAAGCTCTCTTCAGAAATGGACCAGTGGGATTTTATAAGAGGAAAAGAGTTTTATACTTTTTCCATTGATCTGTCTTGGGAGCTTCCTGACAGCCAGGCTTATATTGAAACTTAGGTCATTTTCCTTGTGTTAAGGGGCAGTGAATTTCATATGGTACAGAATTCCACGTGTTGAGAGGAAACTGCAATTGCAGAAAAGCAGACATCTAAAGTGTTCTGCATATTCAGTATGTTAATTTCTGACTAGGCATTGTTATTCCTTAGTAGCCTAGTATTTGCTTTAAGGTCAGGAAATGACATACCTGTTTAAAGCTAAAAGAAATGTATATATTCGCATATTTTGTTTGCATGGATACATACATACAGACATGGACACCACTATGAAACTTATTTTAAAAGATATTTTGTACGTGCAGGTGTGTGTGTGTGTATGTGTGTGTGTGTGTGTGTATGCATACAGATAGAGTACACTACCCATACCCATTAGGAAATATCTTTGGAGAAATTTAGGCAAAGCTAGGAAAAGAGCTTGATTTTTCCCTTTGAAGAAGACAACTGGCAGAAGATACTGTTTAGTCAGTAAATTTTAATCAAGGAAGTGGTGCTGAAGTGGATGATGTTCCCGTAGTAAAGCACTGTGGAGCCAATATTAGGGATGAGAGTGTAGGATTCTTAACATTTGCTGACAGTATCCCAAACTAGTCTTGCAACTCCCCAAAAAAGTAACAGCTCAGATTTTCCTCAGTTCCTTTCTCAAGAGCCAAGTACAAGGACTGCCAAGTACTCTGGCCATTACTGAGTAGAGCTGTGTCAGTGGTGCAGATGTTCTTTAGAGTCATGGTAGAGAAATAAAGGAAGGAAAATACATGGTGAGCAGACAGTAGTGAGAGCTGAGAAAGAAATAATTTTCCTGCTTGGCAGAGGGTTCTGATTTTTCCTTTCAAAATGAAAAAGCAAGCTTAAAATTTAACTTTGAAATCCTTTAGCTTGTGAGAAATGAAATATTTTCTGTTCATGCCAGTCTCCTAAAACTTGTAAATAACTGAATTATTTTTAGTTAAAAAAATTCAAGTATTATTTTTTGAAATTACAAGAAAAGAAAAGCATTTTGTGTTCAGGAGAGACAGCATTTTCACTAATATGCTCTTGGAACCAAAACTCCCTATCCTGCAAGGTATTTCCCTATGACATGTAGCCCAGTCATGTTCAAAGACCTCAACAGGTTTCTTTTCCTAGACTTCATTAAGTAAGAATCTTCCTCATCAGTCAGAAGTTGATGCAGGTACTGAGCTGGTATGAACTGGAGTGGCTTCATTGAAATACAAGCATTGGGTGGCTGAGGAAAGAGACCAGTACAGTTAAGCACATTTAATTGTTTGGAATGACTTTGTTGTACTTGAGATCTAACTTTGGAAAAATCATAAGGCAGAAGCTGTAAATAGTCCTTTCCTGGACACAGTTCAGCAAAACATTTAACCACACACTTCAGTTCATCCCTATTTAGTAATGTACTTAAGTAGGATATTTTACTTTAGTCACATGCTGAAGTCCATTGCTTTGCAGGGCTTTTAAACAGAGATTTCACTTTTAGCCATATTAAAATGACAGAGTTGTCCACTTGCTAAGATGTAACTGAACAATATTTCTATTTTTAAAATGAAGGCGTAGGAACCACTCACCCTATTCTATGGAAGCATAAAATAACACTGGTGTAATTTCTTCACAACCCAAAGTTTCCATTTACTGTATTTATTGGCTGTCCATTTCAGGTACCAATAAATAGAAACAAGTGCAGATTTGCTTATAGTATTTATAACATGCACGTGCACCCTAGTAACAAGATAGACGTGTGAAAGAATGGTATTTCTTCCAATGATAGAGTGTTAAGATGTGTTTTGGCGAAAAGTCAGAGACTACATGTTAAGCCACTGGAAATGGACTGGTACCTGTGAATAAGTTGACAGGCATGTTTTTTCCGAGTAGTTTAGCCTGTATGTCGCAATTGACTTTCTTGCAATCCTTTCCTTTTTTCAGAACTCACAGATACCACTTCGGGATGAAGAGGTGCCTGGCAACAGTGATGATAGAAACTGAACTCCTGTGTAACTGAGTGTACTAATCCTAGGCACATAGCCAAATTAACCAAGATCCAATTAATCAATATGACAGCTTTTTGTCCTGTGTGATACAAGCCTGTTGACAATTTCTGTCTTTCAGTTATGCTGTACATAGCCTATGTCCTTCTGAATGGCATCTGCTATAACCTGGATTATTGCCAGACTGAAAACAAAAGTGGTTACTTTTCTTTTTAGCTGAAATAATCTGCTGTTGATTATACTTGACCTCAGCAAACATTAATTGTAGCACTCTTCTGCTTACTGTGTATCTGGTCACAAAACACATCCCAGTTCTGTCTTTTAGACAGAAATGCAGACATTTGAAGCACAGAAAAAAGACTAGGTAGCTTCCGGTTTGCTCTGTGATGCCACACTTTTCATCACTCTGAGTTGAAGTAATCTCCATTCATCTTTTTCAGTGAAAACGATTTTGAAATGTTGTTAAATATATTTATGCAGTTTTTATATGGAATCTAGACTTTTGTACACATTTTATTAAGAGTCATAATAATATTTTATTATATGATATTTTATTAAAGACTTTTCTACCTCTGGACAAGTTTACAGATGTTAGGGCAAAGACATCATAAAAAAAAGAATAAGAGGGAGTACCTATTCTTCATTATACCTCTCAGAAGCTTAATAACAGTATTTTCTTACTTCTTAGAAGTATGGTCTATAATGCTGTAAACCAAACTGGTCTCTTATGCAGTCATCTGTCCCTTTTTGCGTTGTTTCCTGGAAGACCGAACTTAGATAAGGTTCAGCTGCTAAGTGTATACAATATTAGAAAGTGTGGACTTCAGTGCCCCTCTAAGATGTTTTAAAATAGGACAGTAGGCATTCCTGCAATAGGACAAAGCCCTACCAGACTTCAGAGAAGCATTCTTAAGATTAAAAAATTATGAAATTTTTTTAAGCTCTCCTGTTAGGAGTGTGATATGTATTTATAGTAGTCACAGGTTCTGCACAATAAAAATGGTTAGAACTTTAGTCCTTTAAGTAGTTCACAGTTTTATTACAGAAGTTATTTTGTAGATTTTATGCTTAGAGCAAGGTCAGTGTATTGCACTGTATAAATTATTCTAAGTAATTGCTCAGTTATTTTATAGCTTAGTCACAAGATTTTTTTATTATTAAACATAGCCTTTTCTTTAAGGCTGGAAAGAGAAGGGCACTATAAATCACATGGCAGCTTGCCATTTGAGGTTTCAGCTTTACCTGTGATAAGGATTTAATAACAGTCTGGGCCAGACACCAGTTCCCTCTCAATTACCTTTCCACATGGGCATTAGTTCACACTGTTTATTAAAAACTCCCCTTGTAGTGTTTTAATGGAGTGTTTCAGATTAATGGCCCCTGTGGAGTTTAACTTCATTGCACTTCATTAAAGCTAGATTGTACAAAAGGTTACTTCAATTAAATCCAGAACTCGACCTTAAATCTGTATGGATTTTTAAGAAAATGTGGTAAAATTGCTATGCCAATCCTTTGAGATTAACAGGGCAACATCCTTCTTGGTAACTGAAATTCAAAATATGTTATATCTGTCCCAAATTTGCCTGCAGATTAATATTCATATTTCAGGAGATTAGAAGATGAAAGCAACCAAACGATGTATGATCTATAAATGAATTGGCTAAGCAGTTCTTTTTAGAAATAGGATGGCCTGGAGAAAGTGGAGCACTTTTTCTTGACTGTAAAAGCATTTGCTGGATGTTTCATAAAACTTCCTCTTTATCTGCACTGGAGGAGAAAGTGCTTCTATAAACAACCCTCTCATATTTTCTAAACACAAACCCCACAAATAACTGCCTAGTACACTACCTCTTGTGCATGGCTTAGCCTTTCAATGCAAAAATCTCTCATGTTCTCAATTGCCCATTTTCTTGCCAAATGTCTTTGAAACAACAGGTGTTGGGGGATCTGTCCTGTAGTGAGGTGGAAGGAAAGGTTGATGCAGAACTTTCCTGGGAGTGAGGTCAAATGGTTTAGCAGGGAGAGAAGGAACAGTGGAGTGATGCTGAGGTTTTCCTAAAGAAGCAGATACGCTCACTAGTCTTTCTGAAAAAGGCAATGATTTTGATGTGCTAGGAAACAAGGCAGAGATACTGAATTTTGTTAAGGATTATGCAAACTGTGGAATGATAAGAGATTGTCTTTACATAGTTTACAGAATAATTGAAGACAGAGCGCAACACATGTAAGTGGCAGGGAAGTTGTGTATAGAGTATTTCTAATCAGTACTAATGGTCTAGCTCTTGTAAACGATTGGTCGTGTTGCTCTCCTGGGTTCAGCTGAGACAGAGTTAACTTTCTTCACAATAGCTAGCAAGAGGCTATGTTTTGGATTTGTGCTAAGAAGAAAGCTGATGACAGTGATGTTTATAGCTGTTGCCAGGACAGTCAAGGCTAAGTTTTCAGCTTCTCTGCTGTGGGAGTGTCTGCAGGTGCAGGAAAAGCTGTGAGCCCCAATTACTAGCCTAGGATTTGATCTTAGATTTGGGATTGAGACCCAAAATGGCTAATAGTCTGTTCTAGAACATACGCATCATGCCCAGTATATAGGCGAGGGCCCTCTGGAAGCTCATCCCTTCTTGCTCCAGATCCCTTCTTGCTCCGGGTCAGCTCTCTTTCCAGGTCGGCTCTCTCAGGGTGATCCCTCTCCCAGGACCTTCTCCCTCCCTCAGTCAGCTCTTGGTCTGGCATGCTTGGCCTTTTATCTCCATTCTGGGATTGTGGTTTCGGGACTCTCCCTGCTTTGGGATCATTAGCCAGGAACAGGCTGAGCCTTAATCATCGGGTCGTGAGCAGTATTACTGTGTATCACTCATTTGTGTATTTGTATATACTATTATTTCCAACATTATTGTAGTTTAGTTATTAAATTGTTCTTATCTCAACCCAGGAGTCTTTTTTCCCTTTACCACTTTAATACTCTCCCCCATCCCTGGGAGGCAGGGGGGAGTGAGACAGCAGTTGTGTGGGGTTGGCTCCCAGCCAAGGATAAACCCATCACCGTTGCGCAGTGGATGTGGCCTCCTAGTGAATTGAGATAGACTTGATCCCAAGATCTACTGGGAAGTAAATTAATTTATGAACTTGAAGGCATCTCTTGGTTAAAAATGCCTGTTAAATGTTTCTTTTCCAAAAAGCTAGATATATAGTAAAGAAAAATTTGCATCCTCTAATGAGATAAATCTAAAGTCCAGGCTATAGTATTCCTATGGATAAAATGATATTTATTCTGCATCATCTGATTTTTTAGTATACCTATCATCAGTCTGGGTTTTCTTGAGTATTCGCAGGATTCAGTGTTGCTATTATTATCGGTTTTCCCTCTGAAATACTCTGTTCAGTTCTTGTCAATAAGCTGTTCAAAAAGTCCCTAGTTTAGCATTGTAGAAGATTTTTGTACTAAGAAAATTTGTAGCAGTCTCCTGTTGAAGAATATAAAAAAGATGTAGGGGGAAAAAGCAACAATTCAAACTTCTATCATGATCTAAATGGAAAACTTTACTCTTGATATTTGTTTCTGTGTGTGTATAGAAACAGAGAGCCAAGACATATGGCCTTCCATAGATTCACGCATGCCTCCTGAAATTACTGAGATTAAACAAAGATCTGAATATTTATCTTTAGACATTCTGAATTTGTTTTTAGATTTGACACATCATAGCAGTTATTAAATGTTATAGTTAAAGATATTTCTTCAGGCAAATTGTATACATTTTAAAGCAATGTCTTCCGTCGTTATCTTTGAGGGCTAGAGTCATATGTTCTTTGGTAAGGGGAAGTGTATTTCAGCTGCAAATGATTATTAGACGTGGACCTTAAATGTATCAGAATTTCAAGACAAAATATTGCTCAGCCTGTATCTGAAGTTGTATGCACAAGAGACCTGGTACAATCACATATTTCAATCTTTGTATTTCAAGATCATCATTATTAAGGATGATCTTTCCGACTAGTCACATCAAACACCTTTTCTCCTAACACTTTTGAGTAAAATCATTAAAGTAAAGAGAAGAGCTTCTGGCATTAAATCCTTCTAAAGTACTGAGAGATCTCTGGGTCGAAACCCACAGCCTGGGGTCATACCATCCTGGTTAGTGTTGTGACTTTTTCCCTGCAATCTTAAACTAAGAAATCTAATAAATGAACCAACCTGCTTCCACACTCCTGCCCACCAAGTCCTCTCTAAGCCATCAAGCACTGTGTGTCCTTAAAATATCTGGTTGAATAAATACATGCTATTTTTGCTCGGATAGTGTAAAGAACTGTTCATAAAACCCCTAGTATTGCCTATATTCTGAAGCTTTCACCTTCTAAATGAGCCAGATGGGATGAAGGGTGAGCTGGGAGGACAATATGTTAATATAAAATCATAAAAGGTACAGATACAGGAAAGTCAATAAGGGAAAAAAAATCAGTTTCTCAGTATAGGGCGTATAGGACATTCCATTGACAATACCAAAGGACAGGCTTGATACAAATGAAAATAAGATTTTTTTTTTTTCATATGATCCATAGCTAGGTTTTGCAGTGCACTGGAACAGGACATTTTGAAGATTAAATGGATTTAAAAGGAGATTTCACAAGTTCATGGAAGAAAGATTTTTAAAACAACGCTTGAATGAAGTCTTCAACTCATAAAATCTTCTAACTGTGATTGCTGGGAGGTAGAATTGCACAATGGGAAGAGTTTGTTCTGTACTTCCCCTTTTTTATGCTCTTCCCCATAGTTTTAGCTGCTGGCTTCTACCTAAGACACTGGAGAGAAAAGAGTGATTTTTTTGTTTGTTTGAGGTTTTTTTGTTTGTTTGTTTTTCCCTATCCTGGGTATCTCTTTGTGCTTGTTACCTTTACTATGGTATTGCTTTTTTCCTTATGCTTTGTTGCAGTTACATAAAAAGCTGAGGCTGGAGCTGTCATCACATATAGGTGATGAAATGAC
This sequence comes from Pterocles orientalis, assembly GCA_011057875.1. Lineage (NCBI taxonomy): Eukaryota > Metazoa > Chordata > Aves > Pterocliformes > Pteroclidae > Pterocles > Pterocles orientalis. Next base: position 250,023 of record WKFP01014331.1, read on the forward strand.
TGGTGTAGCAGCTGTATTTTCAGCAGGACTACAGTTTTACATCTGACTTGCTTCTGCCAACTCTGTGGCTCCCTGCTGATCTCCATCTCTGCATGGAAGACATCTGCCTTCAGCTGAACACAAGCATCTCAAAGAGAGTGCTAGTAAAACCAGGGTCCAGTATATATATCCTCTGCAAAATGAATCTATTGCTGTTTGTCAAACTGCTCTGCAAACTAGGAAATTAATCTTTTAAACTGCTACACAGAGAGCTCATGACAGAATGAGAAATACATTTTTTTTTTGCTACAGCTGATCAGAAATTGTTTATCAAATAGGAAATCTATCCTCACTCCCTCTGCCTGCTTGCATTTGCAAAAATGCTGGATACTTTGCCAATCCAGCAAAGCTTTTAAATTTATGCTTACCTCCAAGCACAACTTAGGCTGTTGATTCTAATAGTGCTGTTTATATACTTTCATTAGAAAGTGAATAAATGTTTTGTGACACTGGAGTATTTTTGGTACTATGAAAGCTCTGCAAGTATGTATCTCTGATGAAGACTGGAATAGTTTTCAGGTATTTCAATTTATAACATCCCGCTTCTTTCAAATGCCAGCCCATTAGGGCACATCATATTGCTACTCACCTCACGATTCTGACTCCTCACAGGATGCTATGTTAAATTCAAGGTCATGGTGTTAATCTTCAAAGTCCTTCACAGAATTGGTACACGTTACCTCAGAGAATCTCTCTTTGTGACTACAGCCTCTCCTGACAGCTGTGTTCCTCGGGAATTATGAACCTGTCAACCTCAAGGGTGAAGCCTGAGAGGGCAGAAGACAAGGCCTCCTCAGCAACACAGGCAAAGCTTTGGAAATCATTACGAGTAGATAAGAATGACCACAAATCTCTCTGTCCTCTAGGCAAAGTATAAAACTCACTACAACTTAGCTCACATGGGCACAGCTAAAGACAATAAAGATAGAGGGTGAAAAATTTAATTTTAAGAAAAAGAAGAGCAAGGTGGGATGAAGAGGAGAACTGCTATCACATTGCTTTCTTAATAAAAAGCCTTAGTTCTGATTTGCAGACAAATAATGGGAGTATTTCAGATATCACAGAGAAGGCACTTATATTTGTTCTTTAGATGGTATATTTTACTTTAAATTTTAGTATACAGGCATCCATTTGTATGCTCCTAAGCTTACCTCAGTTTCCTTTTAATGTAATATTAATACATAGTTAATATATATCAGTAATGACAGAACACCTATACAAGGCCACTAAAATAATAGGTTGTTGCTTTTAATTATTAAATATATGGTTTTTGGCAAATCATGTAAGAATAGGTGAGATTGCACAAGCTGTCTTACAAGGCATAAAGATCACAAACTGATTCATCAGGATATGAATATTTTATGTACTTGTAGGTAAGAAAAATATCAAACCCAGTAACACCTTGTGGTCTGCAACCGTTATGACAGCTGATTCTCCCTTAATCTTTTCTTCGTGTTTACCTGGGATGGTCTGCCTTTGACTTTAATCAATATGCATGGCTCTTGTAAGTACAAATTAAAGGTGAAGATTTTTTGCCTCTCATGTTGGACTATTTCTAATTTAAAACCATATGAAGATAATTTTTTGTTTTCAAAATGTCCTGGGTTAAGAGGGAGAGAGTTAATTTTTTTTTCCTTCTCTTCATAAATAGCTAGCAAGAGGCTGTGTTTTGGATTTGTGCTCAGCAGAAAAACTGATAAGAAGGAACATTTATAATTACTGCTAGTATTTCAAGGACAAAATACCTTCAGCCTCTCTCCTCTCCGCAGACAGAGCGGGGGGAGGCCTGGGTGGGGGGAGACACAGTCCATCTGCTAGCCTGGGGATTTGCTCTTAGGTTAAGATTGAGAACCAGAGTGACCAATTGTTTATTCCATCCCACGCACATCATACCCAGTATATAGTTGAGGACCCTTCCAGAAGATGTCTCTTTTACTTCCCTTGGGTTCCAGATCATCTCGCTTTGGGTCCCTGCATTCGCTTTCCCAAGGCCTTTCCCCGCCCCATAGATGCCAGTAGCTCTTGGATCCCAGGACACTCCAGTCGTTATCTCCATTCCGTGAGTTTTGGGATCCTCCCTCTCCAGGGGGATCATTAGCTGTGGCTAGGTGGTGGTTTCCCCCCCCCCCCCCCCCCCCCCCC
>WKFP01014331.1:263993-336170 GCA_011057875.1 Pterocles orientalis
GTTTCCCCCCCCCCCCCTTCCCCCTTCGGCCAGCTCTCGGTTCTGGGACGCTCAGACTGTTATCTCCGTTCCGTGAGTGCCTCCGGGAGCGGTGCACCCCCCCGCCCCGTTCGGGGGAATCGTGAGTCCAGTTTCTGGGGATCGTTAGCCAGCAACAGGCTGAGCCTTTGGTCATCGGGTAGGGGGGCAGTATCATTGTGTATCACCCATTCCCTCCCTCCTCTGGGGTCATTGGCCAGGAGTGGGCTGGGCCTTTGGTCATCAGGTGGGGAGGAGCAGTATCACTGTGTATCACATTGTATATTTGTATATAGTATTATTTCCAATGTTATTGTAGTTTAGTTATTAAATTGTCCTTATCTCAACCCACGAGTCCTCTTTGCCATTTACCTCTTTAATTCTCTCCCCTATGATTGGGTGGGGGCAGGGACTGTGTGAGTGGGTCTGTGTGGTTTGGCCCCCAGCCAAGGGCTAACCCGTCACACAAAACTATTAATTACTTAAATAAATACAGTGAACTGGGTATGTCTCTACTTCTTGCCATACAGGCACATACATTAAATGGCACTGATTGTCGATTAGGCTGCCCTAATCCTGCTACTGTTGGCAAAGATATTTATTAGTCAGAAATCTCAGGCTTGTGTTTTCCCTTCAAAATGGACTCTCATGTTAGGGTGAAAACAGGAACCATAAAAATGTATGTTTCTGGTTTAGTTATAGTGATGTTAAACCTTTGTGATGTTGAAACCCTTTGAATTGCTGCTTGGAGGTAAGTTTTATCACACTAGCAAAAGAGGAGGGAAAAGCTCAGTCCTCCAGACATCACTGGCAGAACTTCTGCCTGCTGTCCTGGGAATAGGACGTTGTGCAGGGACACCTGCATACTTGCCATTAGTTCAGACAAGTATAATTCATTCTTCTATGTGTTGTAACTCTCCACATGTTGGAAGCTACCAGAGTTCATCTCAGAGCTCTTCTCTTTAATCTGAAAGGTGTAAGTTTTTTTCTTACTGCCTAGATATGAAGTTTCATGGGGCTATGGTGTTCTGCAAAAATGGCACCCATAATGTCATAAATGGGCTGGTGTTTGTTACAATGTTTTAGTATTGTGGTTGTGTTTTTATGTAAAATGGTCAAATGTGTGACTATGGTTGACTCTATGAATAGTAAGGAAGTGGTACTTGTTATGCTTTTGATTGATATGAAGTGTGTAACTTCAAAAACACTTGCTGATTATAATATAATACTGGTGTAGTAATTATATCCTCTACAGCTGGGAAATGTTGTTTGTGTTATTCTAGATATTTGTGCATAAGATAACCTAAATTTTTGCATCTTCATTCTGTGCTAATGCTTATAAATCTGTACCGCAACTGTACATCACAGAGAGTGATAAGAAAAGGAAGCTTTCAATGTTAATGCTGTGAAAAGGAGACCTATAGAAAACAGGAAAAAATACCCCTAAGCGGTATTTTTGTGCAAAGGGGATCTAGTGGCATTTATCTGCTCTGGATGGCAAAGTCTTCTGGAGGTAAATACTTTTTATTTAATTTGCAATCAGACACCTACTGACTAAAATCCACAAACTCTGTCCTCCCCATTGGAAAACTGGTTCTTGAAACCAGATCTTTAGTCACCCCAATACAAGTACTTCTAACATATGTTGTTGCTAGGTCTTACCTTATATCAAACCTATGTTTCTGGTGACTATTCCCTGTCCTTAAGCACAATTTTACAGAAATAAAGACATGTAGAGTGTCTTCTCACTGCTCTGGTCCAACCTTTTTTTCAGACATCACTGCTGTTTTGGACCTGCAGGTTACACTTCTGGTTGGCAGCAGTGACAGTGTGCTCTCTTGTGATTCAAGGATATTTGCGCCCATTTGGCATCTTCTCAAAGGCTATGATGTATGAATGAGAATGCTGCCTCTGACAGTATTTGGCTCTTAGTTAATGCTGAACTTGATCCACTATTAAGGAAAAACAAGGGTAGCATCTAAATACCTCTTATGAGCACAGAGTGATGCAAGTTCCCTGCCTGTTGTGATAAAACATAATGGATTTAATCAGCTTCATGTATTTTTTTCCTAAAATAGCTTTACTGTTGGCATTATAGCTTCTGGAGAAACTGCCAGGTATCTGCTTTCATCTGCAGGTAAAACACCTGCTACTTGTAAGCAATTGTTAGTTAAATAACTTAAAATATTGGCACTTGTTTTAAATGGCAATTAAACTATTGCAACAAGTCACATTTGTTTCTACTGTACTAAAAGTTCAATAACCTAGTGTAGCTTAATATGTACCACATTTCATAGTTGCAAGCTACAGGTCAAATGTAAAGACATTGTCATAACAGGTAATAAAATACAGAAATAGCCTGGCCTGTCAAGGCCTAGACATGCAGAGCAATGCAGGACTGCTGGCTTTGTGCCTCTTGCATTTCTGTCAGCGCGTTTCTGCCTGTTAGCTGTAGGTATTAAAGGCAGAGCTAGCTGAATAGAGAAACATATTCATGACATGTTCTCCATTTGGCAGAAAGGAAGTTTCTGAGGAGTTATTATAGTGACTGGTTTTGATTCCTTTCAAAGTTGATTAACAAAAGAAAATGTACTTATGAATAAATAGCTTAGCAAAACATAGGAACAATTAGTCAAACTATTCACAAATTATATTCAACCATCTCAAATTCAGATTTCTACAACCAACCGAGCAGTACATTTTAGCTAAGGAAAAAAAGTGTCCTTTATTAAGATCATGGCTCCACATATGCCCTCTCATTTTCTATACCTTTTAAAAAGTAACACATCTTGTCCTATAAAATACAAGACTGCAACTTTCCTGAGATATATTGCACATCTCAAAGGCTGATGGTACGAATTCCCTGATGTCAAGGACAGTGGGGGGTACAGGAAGAGTTAAGCACTGAAGATGAGGATATAGATTACTGTGCTGCAGGCTTCTTATCTCCGTACTGGGTCAAATAAAGTAAGTTCAGGAAACAGACATTGCTTCCGACAGAAAAACAATCAATTTCGGATCTATATATGACACAGCATATATATTATTGCACTAAAAGGTATCTGTTTTACAGTCAATACTTCTACAAAAAATAGGCCATAGAAAGATTTCTGTAAGAGGAGAGAGTTTGTGAATTGCGCTGTTGTGACTTCTCAGGGGTCTAAAGTATTTGTAAAATGCGGTTAGTATTTAAGATGTACCCATTTTGATCAAAGAGGATTTTGGGCTGACTCCCCATGTGGACACACATCTGTTAAATGTCAGACCTTAGGTAGTAGTACCTAATAACTCCCGAAAGAATCATTTTACGTTCCCTAAAAGTCCCAACTCACATCGTTTTCAGCCTTCTGTTGTGTAAGGATTTGTTCCTAGCAGGTTATATGTATGTGTGTGACAGCAGGGGCAAGACTGATTATGATGAGTGTTGCTGTCAAATCATTGTTTTGCTTACTACCATAAACAGAGGCATACAACTCTAGCACCTGCCTGCTCCTTTCCTGTAAACAGCTGGGATTAGTTGAAATATATTCTGACAACAAGACCTAGATTAATAATTACTCTTGTTATAAATGCAGAGTTGTGGATTGCTTCTCTTTTATGAATGGGGTGCAGCAGTGCAAATGTCTGTGCTGGCTAGCAGTTTTCCTCTAAGGAGAGAAAAAAGCCCAGCAGGTGAACATTATTTTATTATTTTCTGAGATTGAAACAACACTGAATGAACACTATAGCAGCTGAGGCTTTAAGGGAGTAGCAGACATTGTTGGCTAATTGGCTATTATTTCTCTGTCACAAAGATTAAACCAAATAAGATTAATTCGATATCTCATTCCAAAATACTGTGTGTGAGATGCAGGTCCGGTGGCTTTTTTTCATGTGTTTGCAGGTGAAATACTCTGGATTTTGTGTAAAAGCTTGTGTTTTCAGACTGCATTGATGCAGAGCGTATTAGTGGTAACGGTATATCATTTCTCATGGTATTGGATCTGTTGAGTAGCAATAAAACGTGGTGAAAAGTCTATATATTTGTTTTTCTAAAGTTGCAGTTCTTTACATTTTGTTGTGTGACATGAGAAAAAGGCTTTTACACACTCAGGTGCAAAGAGGAAAGAGAAAAACGAGGCTGGGGAAAAGGGACAGTGACAGGTTGTAATTGATCTTTTTTCTTCTGCTCAGTTTAACAGAGGCAGTTTCTTATCATGATTCTGTTTATCAGTCTATATTTTCCTGCTCTGATGAATCTGCTTTCTCCTATGTTTTTGAAGGAGAATTTTGTCTTCATTCAGATACTATAATGAATTAATAATTCCCGGTGTCCTGCATGAATCTATGGTGCAGAGAAAAAAGTGGCTGCTGTTGAAATACAAAGAGATGCCCGTGCACTGTAGTCACTATTGAGTATGTAGGCACTGCAGTGGCCAACAGCATGTTCACTATAAGGCAGCCTATGTACACAGTGGTTTACTGGAACCTTTGATTTTAGTGCTTTACTTTAATGTAACATTATAAAACAATCCTTTAACACAAATTCTGCTGGTGCTTAGAGACATGTAATTTTCTTTTTGAGATCTATTAAGTTTGTTACATGACAGATATTTGTGGTAGTCTTTTGTGTAGATTTACTTTGATATTTTTCTTGTTAATAGAATAATTGACCAAAAATCATGTTTACTGTTTTTTCCAGAAGTAATCACATTAATATACTTTGGCAAGCATTTCTGCAGGAAGTAAAGACTTTCTGTTGTCCTTTGGGATTAGAACTCTGGATTTGTTCTTCCATGTGGTGAATGTTTTCCATGCCACCTGTTATGACTGATGTCAGACTCTATCAAGGTCACAGTTTTACTGTTTTTTGGGGTCCAGGGAACTTGTGGAGTTCATATGTTAATCCAATCAAGAAGCACAGTGTTTTTATAGAGTCAGATAATTACCTGCTACAGTTCTGTTTTTACTGGCTAAAAGTAATTTTTAAACATTACCTGACCCCCTCCCCCACTTCTGATAGTTTTTAGGTTTTCCATCACAACCAGTCTGTTCTCAGTCCTTTCGTCCTTTCTGCGTGTAGGTAGTTCCTCTCTTCTAATGACCCACATCTGTCATGGTGAATATGACAGTAATTCAGAAGTGTTGTAAGAGGCAGCAGTCACATTACAACTTGCTGAAGATAAAGGAGCTGTTTCTAAAATTAGATCGATTACTTTGGTATTTAACTGCAGGTAGCTTCATATGGAAAACCTTGCTTTTTAACCCTTTAAAATTAAAACTTATTCTCTTAATTTTGTGGGATCTCTTTTACTACTGAGAGCATAACTGACTGAATATGTAGGGGTTGCACTGGAGAATAAGATACAAAGAAATCTTACTAAATGGGAAAAGTGCATGAAGTGAGACATAATTAAGCAGTTAGTTATATTCCTTCAACCGTAAATTAAAGGGAGACAAACACAGCAATTTTCTCAACTGGTCTGTACTTATATTCTGAGATACATATTTTTTAACATTAAAACTTGCACACGGGAAAATTTTCCTTTGGAATAGAAGGAACTCTTCCTCTGCAAGAAACAAGGAAGTGTTGGTAGTAGAAGAAACATGAAAAAGATTCCCTTGCTCACCAACCTTTCCCTTTTAAGTTGCATTAAGTTTAGATGGAGTACCTGCTGTCACTTTATAGAACCTTATAAATAACAGAAGTTAGGAAACCATTGAACTATTGGATGGGAGAAACAGAGGCTTGAGGAAAATAGAAAAGATGGATTGAATCTCTGCCTGAAGACATATTAAGCATTATAGTCATTAATGATAGATTTTCAGCTATAGATCCATACTGATTTGAGTAACAAATATCACTTAGAATAAGTCTCCTTTTGTCCCCCAAGACATAGCCTTAGCATATTGCTGTGGATTTTTGGCAGCATAAGACATTGCAGTCTGAAATGTCTAATTCTCCTCTTGCACTGATGCTATGATATTATTCTGGTAGATACCACTTCTTATTCAGACCAGTTTAAGGTGTAAATGAGAGGAGAATAAAGGCTCAGTGACTTCAGTGAAAGTTCATGGGCAAGAGTACCATGGTATTCAGTTCAGCCCCAGGATTTTTGTGTAGGTCAGTGAATACTGTCATCACGTATGTCACAAGCAAGGGAAGTTCAAGTGCAAATGTGGTATTGTTAATTTTAATTCGGTGGGATCTTATTAGAGTGTACAGACTGTTAACCTTCCTTGCCAGAGATCATGGCCAGTCTTTTCTCTCATTCTAGGAAAAAAAGGAAAGCTGTGAGGGCAGAAGCCTAATTTCTTCCCAGCAGGTAAAACATCTATTTAAAATATTTTAACAGGAAGTGATTGTCAAGGGGTGAGATGAGGGTGATGGGGGAAAGAAGTATAGTATGAACCATATTCCTTCTTTATGAAGCTAGTCTTAGCATTCAATTAGGAAATGGTTTCTCTTCCACAAGAATTTACTCCAGTCTCTGCAATATTTGGAATGAAAAAAAAAGCACCAATCCCTCACCATTTAGCAGACATTAGGTTTCCTGGACACTGTTTGTCTTTTTCATGCTATTGTCTCTCTTCCCAAGCTTGCCTTTTATGCTAGGTCCTGACCAGCTGTAAATGGACTATATTAATAGAACTCTGTCAGCATGCATAGGATTCAGCTTTGCCTCACTCTTCTCCTAAGTACATAGGTAATTTTTATGTATACTACTAGTTTGTTCATACATTTGCTGAAAGCTTAAATTCTTGTCGATACTGACACTATTTTACCCATTCTCTCAATGGATGGATGAGGCTATAGAAAACAGGGATGAGGTACCGTCATTTTGAAAAACATGGCAGTTTTTCAAACTCAGGCTCATAATGTCAAAGTTCATTAGACTATATAAACAACTTGTATTACATCTTTACAGATGTCAAGCACCCAAATCCTACCTTTTTGTGCTTCAGGGGCTAAATCAAAATTGTATTAGAGAACCTCTGCTCATCTTTCTTATCTAGTCACGGGAAAAAAGTGCACTGGCTGTTTTTGTGTTAAAATTTCCCAGGAGTCCGAATTTTTGCTCTTTAGCCTTCCCCGGAAGAAGCTTTACTTTTCTATGGAATGTGCTCTGAATGTGCTCTACTAATTAGGATCACTAGAACAGATAGTGAAGAAGGTTTGCAAAGTCCTCCTTCCTTCATACAGTACCTCAGCGTTTAGAGCTCATATTGATTACATCCTGTCTGACAAGGATCAATTCCTTCCATCACCTTGGAAGTTGTGAAGACGACTCAGGTATGTCTTGTGCCCCAGAAATATTCCTTAGCATATGAACTTACTCTTTTTTCAAGTGGAAATAACACCTTCTTCTCTTTAAGAGTGAACATAGACAACAGTTGATCACCATTTATTTTACAACAACCTACTAAGTATTGAAAACTTGTAATTTTCCTTTTTCTAGAAGAAAACAAAGGTGGTCAATCTCTTTCAGGATTTAATCCCAAATAACATTTTTTCTAAACCTGTTTGTATTTTTGTTGGTCTCGCTTTGGACTCTTTCAAATTTCTATGTGTCTTTATCCAAGACAGGGCACATTCTTTTGATCTGAGGGCTCAAAGCAGTAATTAAAGTGGAATAATTACCCCCATATTACAGATGAAAGGACAGTTAATATATTTCAAGCTGAATTTCACTATTTTACAGTGCATTTTCCGTTGTTAACTCCTTACTCGGTTTAAGGTTGATTTGCTTCTCTCCATAGTACCTAACTTCCCAATTTCATATTTGGACATTGGATTTCTTCACCTTAAGTCTTCATGAATTTCTGCTTCTGATTTTGAATAATTTCTTCAAATGTTAAGAATTATCCTGAAAATACAGGTGGATTTGAAGTGCTTGCAACACTTTTAAGCTTTTTTGTCTGCAAATTTTTTGCTTTCTGTTTTCCCTGTTCTTCACATTCCATATTGCCTGTTGTTCAGATCGTCAATGAAAATATTGATTACAAATAGGTTTTTTTGGTTGTTGTTTTGTTGTCTTTTTTAAATGCTCTCTCAATTTGACATAGAACTGCTGAAAACTGTACTTGAGAGTTTTTTCGAGCAGTTGTTCTCCTATGTTGCAGGGAATTAATCCAGACCAGATTTTCTTAGCATACTTATAAGCCTGCCATAAAGAATAATAAAAAAAATAAATGATGTTCATGTTTATCACATCTATTGCTTTCCTGTTATCCATTAGCTCACAACTCTGTCAAAGAAATCAAATTGTGCCGGTTTGATACAACTTTTTTCCTTGACAAATCCATGTCATATGTTTTTATCATCTTATTATTCTTGAGGCGCTTATAAATTGCTCAATAATATGTTCCAGAATCTTTTCAGGAATCAGTCAGGCTGCCTTCAATTCCCCAGTCCCTTCTTTCCTTCTTAAAGATGGTACCATGATCATCCTTCTCTGGTCCCCTGACGCTTTCCAGTCCACTGTGAATTTTAGAAAAAGTCGTTAAAGTTTGAGAGGCTGTTTCAGCTGGTTCACTGGGTTCTCAACACTGAATTTAATCAAGCCTTGCAAACTAGTGTACATGTAATTTATCAAAATATTCTTTAACCTGTTGTTTCCCTAACTTGGCCAACACTTCTGTTCAATTTTTAAATAGCTGGTTACTATTCACCTTATTTGTAAATAATAAAACTATTTAATATGTCAACCTTTTCCTTATCATCAACTCACCAAAGGGATTTTTTGGAAGATAAAACGATATTAATACACTAGATTCCTTTTATTGAGATTCAGCAACTATTAGAATGGCTAAATTTACTTAGCCACGATGATAGATTTTTTAAAGTCATCTTTACAGCAACTTCTCTTGCCTGCATTGAACTTAATTTTTAAACGTTCAGTTTGGGAAGAATAGGCAACTGTCCTCAGTTCCTCTTCATTTCTGGGTGGAAAATTGCTGTGCTCATCCATTTTGTAGCTGAAGTCAAAGAACTGTAAGGAAATATTTAACTGTCTGATTAAGTAATTGCCTCATGTGCATTTAAAAAAAAATACATCTAAAATAGCATGAGAGTGGGTGCCAACCAGATCCTTTTCTAAAATACTTTGTTTGCAGCTTGAAAGGTTGAGGTCTGTAGTTCAGAAATTCAGTGACATTTTGGTCTTGTTAATACAACTTCGTCAAGTCCACGAATAGTCTTCACAGATTGATAACCAACGAAACAAGACAATGACCTTTCCCTATGATTCTTACTTTTACCAGTAGACACCGGATGACAGAACAAAACAAATAATCCAGTGTAAAAGTACTGAGAGAAGAATCAGATCTTTTTAGTTCTTGTCTAAGAGTATTCATACAGTTTTATTTGGGTCATTGCCTAGTAAGGACAAAGATGTCAGAAATAGGAAATGTACTTCAGAAAAAATATCCAGCATGGCAGATGGAGAACTGAGACCACCATGAGCAGCGAGATCTCCCAGCAGTATGAACAAGTATTGTATTTGTGTCAGCAATGCTGTGCATATCCAGCTTTGATGGACTTTGCTCTTGCTGTTCCTGCCATCAGTGGAGGTTGTGGTTGTTGTCTTATGGGAGAAAAATAAGTTTCTTTGTACAGCTGTCAGCCTAACGCTTCTTGACACATCTATGATTTGCTTGTGCTGAAGTGTTAGAGGCTTTGCATGTTATATGTTGATATGCACTTTGCCACTGGGCTTAGAATCTGGCAATTGACTGTCAGTTTGCAGCATCTTTTGCATTTTATACTGAGGGGAAGAACAAAAGGAAAGACACTGTTGATATAACAACTAGATGAATTAAATATTTGGAAAGCATAGAAGAAAAGGGGGCAAGAAACATTAATTATTTACGAACTCTTTCTTTATACTGCTTATTTTCAGGTGAGTTCTTTATTCTGCATGAGTAGGCAACATGCCATCCAGAGAATTTTATGTTTTGATTTTAGTTTTTTACAGGCGTTTTTTTCAAGAACAACTGGACTTTGTAATTTTTATACATCTAGGAGAGTGTGTAGTACGAGTGGAGTCCTTTCTCCTTTTTTTTATTCAAAGAAACTTAAAGTAGTAAAAGCAGGTGCAGACATGGTATGCCGAATATTTAAACCATGCATCTTATCGTGATTAATAAAAGAGTTCTGTCAGTTTACCAAACTTCATATTTTATTTGTTTGGTGCTTAGCTTTTGAGCTGTTTTTCTGTTTTGCTTATATGCTAAGTGAGCTAAACTTGTACCTTCTTTAATAAGACCTGCAGGATAAGCTTTCAAATTCAAGTTGTCCTTTGCTTATTCTGGTAAAAACTTGAAGTCAGTTTGTCCAACACAAAATGTGAAGCAGATAAACAAATAGTTATATAGGCTTCTGTTCTCCACAACTCATTGTTGTAGATGCAGTTTTTATCAGGTAGGTATTCTGCTTCATGGTAGCTAATGAAAAGTCTGTATCCCACTGGCTAGAGATATAATTAGGAGCTCCATCTTCTTGTATAAAAGATCTATAGGTGGAGAGATAAGTATTATCCAGTAGTATGCTGGAAAAAATGGTGTACGTTTCTCCATCAAAACAGAAATTATTGCAATAGAAAAAACTTAGAATGTTTGTCTTTTCCACCCCCTCAGTATTTTCTGGTAAACAGAATAAATGGCCTAAATGGGAAAAAAAAAATGCAAGAAAAAAAATTATCATAAAGATATTTTCAATAAAAATGCCTTCACTCAGAAGGTAGGCATGATCGCTAGTCTTTATCTAGCTCTAGTTTAATATTTAGGGGTCCCAGTCTCTTCTGCTTGACACTTATTGCAGCTCTTTTCAGTCCCATTCATCCTTGTGCTTGTGTACAGTAAGGGTCTCTCTTCCTCAGATACCTGAATTTTTTTGTTGTCCCTGATCTCTTTCAGATAATCACTTCCAGGGCTGCAGGTCTTTTAACAACGTACCTTTACAGCGTACATTTACTACTTTTCCAAGAGGAAGAGGTTCTCACTAGGTGGGAATATAAAGTTTGTCAATTTTCAGTAGGTATCTTGGGAAATAATTTTTTTTTCCCCCTCTGTAGATAATATCTATATCTGTTTAAGCAGCAGTCTTCACCAGTGAAGCCTGGCTTCCACTTGATAATTCACTTTGAGAACTGGATGCTCTGAGTAGAGTGCAATAGCACATATCAGGCTTATAAGTCTGCTACCACAGATGCTTCAGCAAGTAATAAAACAGCAAGATGGAATTAGGGCAGGATAAGTCCTATAATTTTTAGAATTTTCAGTATATTTAGGATTGATCTAACGTGACAAAATTATTCTGGTAAAGAGCAATCTGGTGTGAAATTAAAATGCATGATTTTTCTGATTGTGCCAATATCTTGTAAAAACGAACCCTGTGGAATGAAGTCGGTGTCAGAACTTAGACCTCCTTGTTTTTAACATAAAGAGAACCTACACTTGCCTCGTGTTTAACAAGTAGGATTTTAGACAGCCAAAATCTGACATGCATGTTCTAATCTAACTCTTTTGGAAAGGGAAGGAGAAAATGCAAAAGAAGTGTGTCCTACTTTAATGAATGGCAAGATTAAGTTCTATTTTTACATTGCTTTCTTCAACCCTCTTTCAGGGACCAGATTCCTCAACTTCTGGATTATGGGTGCCTCTGTTTTATACCTCACTTTCAGTAGTTTTGTATCTGTATTAACATACATAGAGAGAGCGGGATGAGTTTGTGTGTTTTACCAATTTTTTTTTTCATGCTGGTGGGTAGCTTTAGTTCAATATCCTTTATAGTTTAAAGTTTCTTCTGTCTTTTTTGTATTGGATGTACATACTGGCAACTGCTCGATTTAAGATAGATGAAGGAAATTTTAGTTACCTTGAGGAAGTTAAGACTGCTCTTTCAAACGTAGTAGACTGTCATTAAACTGGATTTTTAGCCTTTCTATTTTATTTTTCGGAAGGATCAGCTGTGGTTTTTAGAGAATATTCAATTCTATATTACACTATTATTATCCACACTTACATTCTGCAGTTTGTATTCTGTCTTTAAATTTTGGCAGCCATTTGATATTTTTTTAGATAATTTTTAAAAAGTAGATTGATATTGCTGAACTTGATATTTTCTAACAGCTTTTGTCAAATATAGAAAGTAATGCCTTTCAGCTTTTTATTATTAACAGCTTTTCTTTTTTTTTTTTTTCCCCACATCCTTGTTGTGCAATCTGTTATTACTTCCAATGTCAGTGTTCAGGCTGACATCAGTGAGAGCATAAGCAAACACCAATTTTCTTCTCCTGTCTGCCCCCCTCTCTTTTTAACATGAGGATGAGTGGAAGAACAGTTTTCCTGGCAGTACTATTGTATATGATAGCAGGAAAGACAAAGATGAAACAATACACACACCAGTTATTTGAACAATACAAGCAGAGAAACAAGAAGTTTATTTTAGCCTTAAGGGAGCAATGAATTTGTGTGATTTGATTGCAGGTAATATTTCTGATGTAGTCTTGGTTTGAAAAAAAAGTTCAAACTTGGTGTGTTTGAGTTTGAGATTTTGTGTCTTTCCCACTCAAATCAGCATAACCTTTTCTTGGATCAAACAGTGGTAACCACAGACAGTTACAAACATGTTTAGAATAAATTAGCTCATAAACATTTTATTCCCACCCCTTAATGGGGAATGTTTCACAGTGCATTGTCAAATATGATGAGATTTCTCATTTTATGGCTCACTTTATCTGATGTCTAGTAATTGCACTTTCAGTGGCACAGCATTTGTGTGGAGCGAAGGTGGCATTCAGTGCCCAGTTAGACTACAACATGATTAATCCTCTGCATACATTGCTTAAGGGTCTTATAATTCATATTCTCTTGGTTTACAATGGCAGGTATGAATTCAAGAGAGAATCTGAATGTGCAATAAGTTAATCTACATCAAATATCAAGTTGCTTGAAATACTGAATATATTTTCCACAGACCTGACAGCATAAGAATGATCTACAAATATTTTTCCACCTAGTATTGTTGAGTACTACACCTGAGGATGCAGGAGTTTATACTGGTTTTGGAAAAAATCTGGAAATGAACTTTGTTATGTGATATGAAAACACTTGATAAGCTTTTCTTGGTGGAGGGTTAATTGTAAAAAGGTTTATTGGCAAGCACTTCAGAGCTATCTAGTCTATAAAGAGTCCCATGGGATAGTTATGAGTGGATTTTATGTTAAACACTATTATATAGAGATTTTAAAGAAAGCTATGTTTTAGCTGGGCAATCCAGTTCTGTTTAAGTGAAACAGAGAAAACAGTTCAACTCCTCTTACCTTTTGAATTAGCCTATGTAGTTTCTTGGAGTTAGGAAGGAAAGATGTGCATCACTTAGGCTCTCTCTGTGGATCCTGTATGTGGTAGTCCTCTAGTACTTAAGTCCCTCAATGTTCCGGGTAAATTTAACACACTTTGAAATGGCCATAGACTTACAAAGCATAGCTAAGGGTGCTGCCTTTCTGAAATGCAACTATTGGATGAAGTTGTGTATAATATCCTCTTGGTTAGGATATTTGCTCAATATTTGGGAGACCAAAGCTCAGTGCTTCATAGGCCCAAAGACACTCAAATTCCAGTTTCTTAATTACCAATGTAGAGTCTTTGTGTCAGAATATGTAATGGATGGAGAAGGGAAAATGCTTCTTACTATGCCATTGTGCAGAATGGCTGCTGGGCAGGAAAAAACCCAAAGAACACAGCTTCAAAAACCAAGTCTAGAGCACTGATCTGTGCTTCAGTTCATCTTGAGGACAAGAAAGGGCTTTGAGGACACTGTTTACCAATGTATTATCACAAAAATAGAAAAAGATGTTTTGATTTCTAGCTCTGAGATATCTCTTAAATGGTGTTTTACGTTTCACATGGGTTACGCTTCCTTTGTTAAAACACTTTTGCATCCTTCAATCTTTGCTAACTGATACATATTCAAGATTGCGTGCTCAGCAGGGCAGCAGCAAAGCTATATGTTTAACTGATTAAGTCTTCTATCCGGCTTCCCCACGCTTGCCCCCCCCCCCCCCAACAGTTCTTGGGATGTATTGTACTTTAGTCACACTGCTCTTCAGCTCTACAGGCTAGGTTGCTTTGTTTCTGTTTTTTGCTAACTGGGGGCTTTGTCTTAAAGTCATGGTCTGATCTGTATACTTGGATGCAAACGTCAATAGCCTATTAATCCCAGTTGCAAATCAACTGAAAACAGCAGAGGTAGACTGGTTTAGGTTTAGCTCCTAATCCATGTTATTGGAATGAATTCTTCTTTCTTTTACAACTGAGCAGCCCTGTTGATTTCTGTTAGGCAACTGATGGCAGAATTTATTTCCTGAAGTCTATTAGAGAGAGATGAGCTGAGTGAGCTATCGACACCACGCTGCATGTAGTGGACTGAACTTTCTCGTGTTGTGATAGCTGTAAGAAGGTGGGTCAGTTTCTATATTATTCTGTGGCTGATGGTTTACTCTGGTCACAGAGGACCCTCTTACTCTTGCTGCTTAGTTCAGTTCTTGCAGTTGCAAAACTTTTGTGCCAGTCATTACGGCTTTTGACCGCCAGTTTGCCACCACCTGCTTTGCCCATGTCTCACTGTTCAGCCCCATCCCTCTTATGTAGTCTAATTTTCAGTGTAGTCACTGGCTTTGTCTCCCCAGACAAATGTAGTGACATCTTGCTGCCAACTCCACAGTTTAATGCCCGAATACTAGTCCAGCCATGTGCCC
This sequence comes from Pterocles orientalis, assembly GCA_011057875.1. NCBI lineage: Eukaryota > Metazoa > Chordata > Aves > Pterocliformes > Pteroclidae > Pterocles > Pterocles orientalis. Next base: position 278,753 of record WKFP01014331.1, read on the forward strand.
TGGCTGGGGTGTTGGAACTTGATGATCTTTAAGGTCCCTTCCAACCCAAACCATTCTATGTTTCTATGATTCTATGATTCTATAAACAACAACCAAACAGTATTTTTATATTAGCATTAACTACTGTGATTCAAAGGTAGCAATTGGGTTAACTGACAAAGAGAAACAAATTGTAACAATGAAAACATGAACAAAAATCATTCAACCTCTCTAGTTTATTTAATGTAATAAAAATATACTGACTTAACTGATCTTTAGCTGCTGTAAATAAAAACTAATGCCACGAAATGGAGTTTAGATATTGGCTTCAGGGAATGATATTTTCTCATGTAGTAAAACAGAGTGAGATGTACGTAAGTAAATACTTTATGTTCACCATTAAACGAATGATGTGCACTTCAGTGTGGCAGGATAAATTCTATAAATAATTAATACAGGGAACTCTCCCTTTTTTAAAATGCAAAATTGCTGGCAGCAAATACAATGGGACTTAAATTGCTAAGCTAAATGCTTATGGAAAGAACTTGATAGGGGATATTTTGAATCTCCTCTGTTAACTCATCCTTCAGGGCACACTCGAAATTTCTTTAGTATCACCAAATCAAAACTCTAGTATCTCTGACTAGTCTGGGATTTGTTGATATTCTCTGTGGCGTTATTGATAAACTGACCTTTAAAGTGCCTCAAGGGACCACTATTAATGTGATTTTTTTTTAAGTTTTGTAATTCTGTGTAAGAAACACCAACTCACCAAGAAAATAATTTTGAATAACTTTTGGCAAATTCCTTATTTTGTTCTGTTTTCTGTTAATAGTTCTATTTTTGACAGAGAAAAATTATGATTAGGCAAACATAAGAGATTCAGGCACTCAAAACCAACCTGGGCTACGTTTCATCACACAACAGGAGGCTGAGTACCAAGGGAGGTAGTTGCTATTAATTTCATGTGCGAGTCATGATATGTATGGATATTTTCAGGAGTTTAAAGGAACAACTAATTAATTTATCGAAAATCATGTGGCACCTAGATAAATACAGTAATTTTATTCACACTCACAATTCAAACACAAGTTGCTGTCAGAAAGAAAATTAGGGAAAAAAAATCCTCTCCATTCTTTCTGTGGCTTCTAACAAGGAAGTTAAAATTAAAACCAAACATATCATTAAACTAAAATCACTTGTTTTTCATTAAACTAACAAAAAAATGTAAGTATTTTAACTATTAGTCAGATTCACAATTAAAATTAAATAAGTGAAACAATGAACCAGCAATGATACTAGAGTGAATGATCAGGCCACACAATATTGTGACTGACTACACTACATGGTAATGACAAGAAATCCTTTTCTAAACTGAAAGTTAACTTATTTCCCTGTTGTCTAACATACCAGAAGAGTATGGCTATTAATGGCACTTAGGATATTTTTATTTGGTGAATTTATTTAGATGCTTTTTGAAACCTTTTATATTTATTTTTTCCTGTAATACCCCATGGCAATTAGTTTCATAGTTTAGTTATGCTTTGTGTGATGTTTTGACTGATTTGTTAATTTTTTTTTTTTTTTCCCAGAACCAGGTGATCACTAAATTGATGAGAAGACTCATAGCTGCTTGGAATCTCCTGGATGTTAGCACACCATCATACCCAATGTTTTGGTTTGCTCTTGAAAAGGTAATATTCATTGGTTTTGTTTTAATTGAGGTTGGTTTAGCAGAATTCTTCTGAGAATGGTTACTCTTCTGGTTTCTTCAAGTCTTATCTCTCCATCGTAACTCTTGCCTTTTTTATATTGAAAGTAGTGCCAGCTTGGCTGACAGTTTGGTTTCCCACTATACATGTCTGCAAATGCTAATATTTGTCTCTTTGGACAGCAGTCCTGCTGTACCTCCTGTTGTTTTGTTAGGTTATTTGCCAAAGATTAGTCAAGAATTTTAGGAATAGGGAGATCTTCTTTCTGTGGCCAAAATGTCTTTCATGTAATATGCTTTACTGACTGGTATAAATCTCAAAAGGAATCTTCTGTTGCAGAAGTGTTTGGAGTAAGACTAATGCAAAATACTTGTATTTGTTTTTTTTTTTTTTTCCACCCAAAGACCAAAAGACAGAATTAAAAACATCCTTGGTTGTTGTCTTTGGTTTGGTTTCCTTTTGTGAAGGTATATATATTTATATACCAGAACTCTCCTGCATAAAATGTATTTGGATGAAAGTAACTGAAAAGTTAGGCTCAACATTTTCTTTAAGCTGCTAAAGTGGCATTTAGTCTTGTTGAGATGAAGACATAAATTAACGGGATGTTGTCATTGTAAACCAGGAAGCATTGTGTGAAGTTAAGTGAAGCTGTTAAATTTGGCAGTTACAGCCCTTTCAAAGCTAGAAGCTTCATTTTTTTCCAGCTGATGGTGACAATTCTGCTGTGCTCTAGTTAGTTTTATTGCTACATAGCCAATGTCTGTCTTCTGGGATTGGCTTTGACCCTGTTCTTGGGAGAGCTTCATGTAGGAAAAATGTCAGTCATAACTGGGATAGGCTAAAACTGAGGGCTCTGTCGTGGGGGAACTTGTTGCTGGTTTGGTGGTCTCTTGTGTTGCTCAGTCCATATGAGTGATTGGAGAGTTTCAGTCCAGATTATTTTCCTTCCTGTTCTTCATAAAATCATGTATCTACTCTGCTGTTGCAGAAAATCTGTGAATGAACATCTGATGGAATACAAACTTAGCTGCTTTTGAGATTTTCTTTTTCTCAGCATTTGGTAGTTTCTCTCCAAATACAAGAGCAGCTATGCTGTTGTCTGCATCCAGCTTCAGCCGTGGGTTATCATCCACAAATAAATTACATGTCTCTTCAAGAAGTCAGATAAAAAACTTTAGCTAAAACTGCTGCAGTGCTTTCCTTACGGTCCCTACATGTTTTTCAAAGGGTTAACAAAAGCAGAGGATATTGTGCATATAGAGGTGATTTACATCATCTGTAAGTTGTGCAGAGCATGTCTCCATACATTAGTGACAGGAAGTGTGTGGATTTATGTATTTGAATGGGCTTCCTCCTTAATTTGGGCTCTTTAAAAAAGTTCTTGTTCTTAAGTTCTTTTTGAAGAGCAGTATGGGTCACATACATAGCTTTGATACAGACTTTAAGGCAAAATATAGGTGGTCAGACGTAGATTAAACAGCTCAGAGTGGATAAGGTTGCCTTAGATTCAGTGTAACATCAATTTTTAACAACCCAAGTGAATATCCATTTATCAGGCTCTTGGCTTTTTCTTCTAGGTGAATTCTTCTAAATAGTCTGGTTGAAACTGCTCCACTATATGTATATTATATATGTGCTGAAGTTACCACTCTTGTTTCTCACGTCTTTATAATTAATCTCCTTAATTTTGTTCCAAGGAGCATTGAATTAAATTGTACAAAGTGGAAGAGCTCCAGCAGGAGATGTGGAGAGTCACTGTAGAGGCTGATGGAAAAACATTCATGCAGTTTAATGACAAAACAGACCCGAGATTTTAGTAGAGAGAGTAGGAACACTATTTCTATACATAATGACTCCTGCAGAAAAGTACAGGCACTAGTCACATTTTCTCTTTTGTCCATGCAATACCACAGGAACAGTCAAAATGTCATCACCTACGTGTAACTGAAACAGGAGCAAATTATGACTTCCAATAATAGCTTTAAAAAATCTCCTGTTTATAGTAATTTGAATTTGTCAGAGAATGTCTTTTAGTCATTATTATTGTGACATTGACTCTAACACACTTGCAGTCCAATGCTCTGTAATCTGGGAACTGTAGAACGTGGTACTATGCAGCAGTTGCCTTTTTAGGACTACTAAGCTTTACCCTAGCTGTTGCATGACACTTGATGGTGTACACAGGGCATTCCTAGAAAATTAGAAGTAATGCATTTAGTTTCCTCTGTGCTATCATGTGAGTTATCTGACAGCACCTTGCTGATAGTTTCACTGACCTATCTTATGCAGTGATTGCATAAAATTATATGGTGCCATAGTATGTGTTCCCTTCCCCAGCTGAGATTCTTTCTCCATATTTTCACTCACAGTGGTGTGTAACTGCTCAAATGAGATCACATTTCAAGCCTGAGATTCTTATGAGCAAGTCTCTGCCACTGTATATTGTCGTATAATTGTGTCCAGAATTAATGGAGACTTTTTTTTTTTTTTAATCATAGAATCATAGAATGGTTTGGGTTGGAAGGGACCTTAAAGATCATGAAGTTCCAACCCCCTGCCATGGGCAGGGACACCCTCCACTAGCCCAGGTTGCTCAAAGCCTCATCCAGCCTGGCCTTGAACACCTCCAGGGATGGGGCATCCACAACTTCCCTGGGCAACCTGTTCCAGTGTCTCACCACCCTCATAGTGAAAAATTTCTTCCTAATATCTGGTCTAAATTTACCCTCTTTTAGCTTTTAGCTTATACCTATTACTCCTTGTTCTCTCACTACACTCCCTGATAAAGAGTGCCTCCCCATCTCTCCTGTAGGCCCCCTTCAGGTACTGGAAGGCTGCTATTAAGTCTCCTCAGAGCCTTCTCTTCTCCAGGCTGAACAACCCCAACTCTTTCAGCCTGTCCTCATAGGGGAGGTGCTCTGGCCCTCTCATTAATTTTGTGGCTCTCCTCTGGACTCTCTCTAACAGGTCCATGTTTTTTTTATGTTGGGGGCCCCACATCTGAACACAGTACTCCAGGTGGGGTCTCACGAGAGCAGAGTAGAGGGGGAGAATCATCTCCCTTGACCTGCTGCTAATGCTTCTTTTGATGCAGCCCAGGACACGGTTGGCTTTCTGGGCTGCAATGGCACACTGCCAGCTCATCTTGAGCTTGTCATCCACCAATACCTCCAAGTCCTTCTCCTCAGAGCTGCTCTCTATCCATTCTCTGCCCAGCCTGTATTTGTGCTTGGGATTGCCTCGACCCACGTGCAGGACCTTGCACTTGGTCTTGTTAAATTTCATGAGGTTTGCATTGGCCCACCTCTCCAGCCTGTCAAGGTCCCTCTGGATGGCATCCCTTCTGACAAAGTCTCAGGTTAGAATCAATTTGCCTGAAACAGTTATTTTTATTTCAGATTAAATCTTGTTTGTTGTAGCTCTTTTTCTGCTATTAATAGCTGAAAATAAAGTTTGATTTTTGTCAGTTATGTTAACAAGAATTCAAATACTCTCTAGTTTTGCCAAGCTTTGATCAGTGTTTTCCCTACAAATAATGTACAGGCTCTCTCCTGGGCAAACTTCTCTGTGTTCCTTATTTCAGTTTCAGTGTACCCCTTTTGAAAGCAAATTTCTGTTTGATAAACCAAGCTGCTTAGAGCTTATCCACTTCTTTCTTAGGAAGTTGCCAATCTGCCTCTTATTTAAAAGTCCTTCTTTAAAATTGGTTCTGCTTTTCTGGAATAAGATAGCAGATTTTCCACAGAAGTTTTTAAATCCCCTCCCTGTTTTCCAGCAAGCATATTTCATCAGCTTTAATTTGTCAGTAACCCACTTCTGACTCAGCTCTGCTTTATTTGCTTAAGTTTTCTTTTCTTTCGCTCTAGCATGAATATGTAGGCTCTCTCTCCCTTTAATTATAATAATGTAGATAATTATCAATCTGCCAACTCTTTTTGCTTTTTGCTATCAAAATAATTTCTGAAAGGGGGTTGATTTAAATACAGCTTTTTGTTGCAATTTAATTGTGACTTTTCATAGAATGATTATTTTAAAAGTTCATCATCTTCTACTGCCTTCTGCCTCTTGCCATGTAAGGGCCCTCTTGAGAGTGTTTTCAACTCTGTATATGCATGGAGGCAGCAGGTGGGAGTGAGTTTATTGCACTCATGTTCTGTGAGTCAGATAGATCTGAGAGTCAGAAATGTATTTTAACACAGCACTAGGCCTGAGCCAATAAACCTTGCTGGTAGAAGGATGTTTTAGTTTAACCCAACATCTTTCTGACACCACTAAGTGGGTCCTGACTGCCCCATTTCTGCGCTCCCATGAAGAGAACCTCCATCTCAGTAGAGCGAGTGCAACTGCTCCAACTTGACTTTGGAAATGTACACTAATTCTTTCAGTAATAGTGTTGGTAGAGCACAAACTCTTCCTTTCCAGCTTTTCCCAGAACAAGCTGTGCAATTTCTAGGTTATTCTGTTAAGAGTCCAAATCCTTGAAATTGGTCCAGTCCTGTCTGACTTGAGAAAAACAATTTGCTCAAACCAGGATAATTTTAAAATTGGAATTTCATCAAACTTTACATCAAAACTCAGACCCATTTACTGCTTCAGATTCTTATTCAGAGTACGGGAAAATGTAGCACACCCCGCTCTCACACCTGTCTCCTTTGAACCTCCTTGCTAGGCCTTTTATCTTTACAGAAGCAAGACCAAGTTGGATATCAGCTTGAGTGTTCTGTTTTTTTGAATTCTAGAGGTATGTTTAGCCAGCCCATAACAGTCTCTTGCACTTGATTAGAATATTGGGGAAGTCACCAATTTTGAATTAAAAGCTGTACTTTGTGGTCTCTTTTCCTCAAGAATCAAAATCATGTTTTACATTTTAGCAGCACAACCACCGTTTTGCAGTGCTTTTTTTCTAGACTTTTGAAACCTGGCCCTTACTGGCTTCAGCTGGACTCTTGACTCAGTGGAAATATTCCCATTAATTTTAATTAGAATCAGTCTCAATAGATTACTGAATTAACAAGTAAAACTGGGAGAATGGGAAAAAAGTTTTTACCATCTTCTTGTAAGTAAGAATATGTTACATATGAACACTTGTTAAAGTAAGTGTGAAGTTTTCAGTCAGTAATAATAGAGCTATTCAGTTTGAGAGAGATGAATATCAGAGATTAATATCATATCTGAGATCTGAATATGAGAGTCTTATTGGGATCAGTCTTAAGATTTGCAATTTGTTAAGAACCATGGAATAAATGGGAATATGTCAGCTAGGTTGTCAAAACATTACTCCAATCTATTTTCTGTAACACCTGAAAGGAGGCACAATGAACATTTTATAACCTCAATATAGCAGGAGCTTAGCTCAAGTTTCTGTAAACCCTGCTCAATATGCATGACTGCAGGTTTGTGGCACCAGGCTGGAAGAAAACCACTGGGTGATGTTTACCTGCTGGAAAAGTCTCCGGCAGTTCTGTGCACTGATTATGATAGTTACAGTTATCAATAAACATGCATTACAGCATTGTAGCAAGCCTGTGATATATATATATATATATTAAAATATTATTCACCTTTTAAAATAACATTATGACTCCAAATGTTGAGGAATCAATGTATTTGTAGCATCCTGAGCTCTAAAATTAGCCTTCCCTGTATACAGAACTTGTGAAGGTTTTTCTGTGGTTTGCTCAGCACTCACTAGGCTCCTTGAGAGAGGGCAGAAACTGTAATGCAGTGTAGGAGAGCATTCCTGCAGGTACTAGAAATGTTTTAAGCTGTGTATGCTGACCCCACACCTATGGCATGTGTTTTAATTTTCTTGCACACCACTGAATGTGTATGATTTATCTAGAAGATGATAGAAGAAAGGGTGTTTTTTAAACTGTGTTAGTGGCAGGAGGTTGGAAGATTTGGGTATTGCAAAAGACCTCAGCATCAATGCCTTTGTCATCCTTTCCAGCTGATTTTTCTGATTGTTCAGTTTGCTTATATAAGTCAGAAATATATTTATAGATATATATCTATAAATTGCCTTGAGATCTTCCGATAGGAAGCATCCTAGAGCTTCTCTTGATAATTTAGTTTTTATGGTTAATTTTCAGAAGCCAGATAAACCATTGCTTTTACGACATTCTTCTCTACAGTGCTACCAAGAGTAGCTAAGGAGAAAGACCTCCATATTTAACCACTGTTTCAGGATGGCTCTGTTTTTAAAAGGACCTTAACAGCTGAAATTCATCAGTTTTTACAAATGTCTCAGAGCAATTCAGGTTCAGTGACGTTTCTGTAAGGCAGGCTTTTCAGTGGGAGTCTGCAGATTTCCCAAAGTCTTTTGTTCTAGTGTTGAGGTCGTGCCATCTTCCTAACTGAGATGTAAAGAAATTCTGGCACATGCAAAATCAGCATAATAGTTGTCTTTGATGCCTTTAGGCAGTAGTAGGATTTGGGTAGAATTTTACATAGCTGACAATCGTTCCATTGTGAAGTCTGGGAAGAGAACTTTTCTTAAGTGCTTCTTCCTTCTAATGATCACTGTTTGAGTCTTACATTATTGTAGATTGACCTTCTTTCTTACTCCACGTAATTATTCTGTCACATTGATATTGAAAAGCAATCTGTATTAGTACTGAATGGTAGCTTCTACTTTGTCTTGTATGCTCAAGGAAAGCGAATAGATTTGGACTGTCACTGTATATTCATGATTGCATCTTTTTATCTGAACCATAACCAGTCAGGAACAAAAATGCCAGTGTTAATCCATTCAGTAGCTGGCAAAGTTGATGAATGAGTGGTCTCTCTAGAAGATGAGTGTGCTATCTCCCCAGTGTGGACAGGGTGACCTGGTTATAACCTGTGTGATTTGAGGGACAGTTCAGCTTGCTGCTGTAGTTCTAGAATTGGATCAATGCTAATAAAGGGCAGAATGAACAAGGGTTATAGTTGCGATAATGATCACCGAGGGCTTTCAGGGAGTGAAGAAAAGCACAGTTTTACTTTTATCACTTCTCACATAATAAACTGATAGCTGAGTCACTTTTTCTTTAAACTGAGAATAAACAGTCTCTGTAAGTGCACTATGTACCTTGTCAGATTTACAGTCTTAGCCTTAGTCGCCTGAAAACCAACTCCTAAAAACCCGACTAATCCAGCAGTAATCTTCCAAAGTGTTAGCTTTTTAATGCCTCAATAGGACACATCTTACATACAATTAATACGCCAAAGTCAAGGCTATGTTTTAAAAGATAAGAGCACTTGTGACAAGTACATGTGTGACTTGCTATCTAAAATGCTCAGGGCGTAACACATTTGTGCCCTGAAATGTAGGTAGGTTTATAATAAATTGTTATTGCCAGATTCAGGAATCCTTAAATGTACACTGATTTGAATGCAATTATGTATACAACACATGCAGCAGAGAAAGAGAAGGGCTGCTGTTACAGATCAACTCCATGATTAACAGACTAGATCTAGTTAGGTAACATTTTAGGGTTTTTCTGTGCTATTGAAATTTGATAACAGCTCTTTCAAGGCTGCTACTTCTTGTTGTCAAAATATTTCTATTAATGTGTTTAAAATGAGCTGCTGAAATAATACTTTTAGCAGAAAGAGTATGGTGGTACCATAATTGGTCTTAGTTGTCTGCATTCGGTAATTTTCAGTGTGAAACAAGAAAAACATGAATTGGCACAGACTCTAGTAAAAACAGATACATGCTGTTTCAGTAATTGTTCCAATTAGTAGAGGTTTATAAGGATACATTTATTGTGTGACATTCACTTATATTTCATGTTTGCAGTTTAAAAATAAATAGAATCCAATACAATATCCTATTATAAGCATTGTAATGGATTTAAATAAAAAGGCAAAAATCTTTTCCAGCATAATTATTTTGAGTGCCACGGTATTATACTGGGAATGCTCCGTAGAGTTTGAAGCACACAGAAGGAAATTTGCCAAAAATCACAATAATTATTCAATAAATTAAAAAAAATAATTTACATTATTGGTGCTGAGAAGAAAAATAAAAATCTAACTTATCTGCCTCTGTGAAGCCCAGAAATAGTGGCTGGTTAAGTTTTCTTTAAAGCCACTTGCACAAGAATTGGGGATTAAGGCACTGGTTCATTGCAGTGCCAGTATTGCCGTTGTTTTTTTTTTTTTTTTTTCCACTTTTTTCTTCATTAGAGATAAGAGAGTAGTAACTTCTTTGTGTGAATGGCAATATACAGGACCCTATCTGTTCTATATATTCCAGAGAAATGTAAAACACATGAGATTGGTTTTTAAATGTAGTAGGTTATGGCATTTCATATATAAAGGAATATACTGAAGAAATCACTTATTCAGACAAAGGTGCAATGAAAAATTGTTTGCCTTCCTGTAAGTAAGGGTCATTTATAACAAATACTGACATGAGACTGAATTTAGATTGCCTTGCCAAGCTTTGTCTTCGCATGTCTTAACTTCTGATAGCTGTGTTTTTCACTTGTCTCTGTGATCAAAAACAACTGGAACCCCCTGAAATTCTGGTGTGTGGAACCAAACGGCACATTAGTGTGAGATAACTTCTGAACCCAGCAGCTTCATGGACTAGCAATATAATTGTTCTTTTTGGCTCAGGCTCTCTCAGGTAAGAATAATAGGTGCACACTTTCTCTGACATTTCATAAGTATTTTATGAGAGTGATGAAAACTTGCAAGGAAACTTGAATTATGTTCCATGTCTTGGGAAAATTGGGCTGTGGTAATTATCTAATCTTTGTTCATTTCTTTAAAACTGATCCTGTCTGCCTGTCTCCTCTCTGCACTGTCACGTGGATTCCCCTTCTGCTTCTCTCCTCTGTACTTCTATCTGCGTTTCTCTCCCTTCTACTCTCTATAGGTACTGCCAGCAAGAACACTGACAATACAAATCTCAGGTCTAGCAAGTCATTACTGTGGACAGTGGACCTATGCTTTTCAGACACACTAAGTACAGGGTCTCATTCCGTCTTTCAAGTTCCCGCATGAGCATGTCTGGTGGTGTGGGAGGTCTCAAACAGGGAATGTAGACATGACATAATAATTTGAGGGGCATCCAGTTACCAGCAAACTCTTCTCCTTTTATTTCTAAAATACAGCCCCATTATAACAAAGACTTTCTGCAGTGTACCTTTTCTCTGCTTTCTCTAGCAAGTAATATATTACAGGTTTAAAAGGAATGAAAATATCATTAATTAATTAACATACCAAGCCCTAAACTGAAACTTTAAATCTCTGTTAGTGTGTTAACGTTGTCTCTGTTTTATAGTTCAACAGAATTTGGAAGCATTGGTTAAAACAATACAAAACATATAAAAGTTAGCTATAAAAGGAATTAACAGTTTAATGTAATTGGTTTCACCTTTGCATTTAGAACTGCAGTAGAGTAAAATTGCCAGCTGTAATTACTGAAATCTAATTTTGTTTACTAGTTAGATCATTTTCAGCTCATACTGTCTGTCAGAAAGGAGAAAAATGGAAGATGGTGAGAAGCATTTTAAAAATTAATTGTTTGTCTATTTAAACAATGTTGTGAATATTTCAGTGTCTTCAGGATATATAATGGACTTTATCAGACATTGCAGAGTTTAGTATTAATATTGGATTTATAGGCCACAGAAGGAAGAGAACAGTGGTTCCTTGTTAAGAAAGAAAAATATAATTGTGTCATATTTCCAGCATTTTTTGTGTACCCTTCCCTCGACTATATCCTACTTAAAAAAAATTCAGTAACAGGCCTTGTTAGCAAAAACTATGAGAAAAACAGATTCAGAAATTTAGTGCACTAATGTCATAATCTTAAAAATCAGCTAACCTTGATTTCTTGGATTTTCAAACCTTCTAATGCAGTGCAATTTGGTCATCATCCAGGCTTGAACTTTCCATGCTTACAGTCATATGACCTAAAAAACATAAATTAGAGTATCCTTTACCAGCAGAAAAAAAATGTAAAATCTTGAACTTTACCACCTATCTCCTGTTCAAATCTGGATTTAACTGCAATTCAAAGAAGTTTTGATGATAAATACTAACAGATGTTGATTACAAAACAACAGGTAGTTAAGCATTGGACAGCATCTCTTTTTGGTCCCAAAGGAAGAAATAGTTGCCAAGGCTGAATTAGTGAAGTTATCACGCTTCAGCAGAGCAAGAGGAAGTTCTTTTGAATTTCCTGTCTGCAATTATTTACCTCTCACACAAATAGAGTATTGGGTACATTTTAACTTTTGCAAGTACCGTCATCATTCGTTAGGCATAATGGTATCAGTCACCAAGCAATATGACCCAAAGATACTTCTCATGAGGTTGTAAAATTCTGAAGGAGAGAATATATTGTGCTATTTAGAACATTCTGCCTTCCCGAAACTTCAGACCTATTCATTTTAAAAGCAATGAAAATGTCTCTGCTTTTCTCCCATCTGTTCCACCCAATAGATTTTTGAGTGCTGAATGCCATGAAGCCTGAGTAATTACCTGAAAGTCCTCAGCAACCAATTAGTTGTTACTATTTCTGTTTTCTATGGTGTTTTAAAGATTCCTGTTTTCTGATAGGTGTGATGCCATGCTCACTGAGGTATTCGGGGATATACACACTGTTAATAGTGAATTAAAATTATTGTTTCATGTACAAGTCTTGCAAATATTACCAGTATCAACAGACTTTGATTTGTAGATTTTTATACTCATTCTAATGCAGATTTTCTGTTTTCATGAATGCTTTTCTCACTTTTTGGTGAATGGGATAGCAAGGAAAGAATGAGTAACTTGAGTAAGAAGATTGGATTTTGTTTTGATTCGAGTTTAGAATATGAATTTTACAGACTCAAGAGCCTGGGTATTTGTTTGTGCCATGGGGCAAGTCTTAAATGGGCTGAAATTATGAACTGCTGTTGAATTTGCTGTGCTTTTGTACTAAACTTTTGAAAAGTGTCTGAAGTACAGGTCTTTTCAAATTAGAACACATTGTACTGCTAACCACCTGAAGCCTAGAGGAGGTTAAGCAGAGACAGGGTACACTTGCAAGCCCATCCTGTTCCCATTCTGTACCAAATGTAGTTCATGGCTGCAGAGTATTTAGCCCAAAAATAGTCTTACTCTAGAGATTCACTTTAATGACATTATAACTATAAAAACATTGACATTCACCCTAAGATCTTAATTTTCACCTGACCTAGCATTTAACTAACAGGTTTTCTCTACCACACCTCCTGTTTCTTCTGTCTCAATTGCATCTTTATCCTCCAGCTGGTGTTAATAAGCTATACTGCTAACTTGAGGGAAGAACAGCCCACGTGAATGACAGGCTTGCCAGAGGAGCTATACTGTTCTTTGTGAATCTCTATAAATTTGGTGACTCCTGATGTCCTGATCCAGGTTTTGAAATGCACGTACGGATCTAAAAATTATGTTACACTAGAGTTCCTCCTAGTTTGGCATATAGGCTCCCTGTACTGCGCTTGCTGCTGTGGTCCATCAGTGTAAATCTCTGGTGCTTGTATCCGGTATTGGCTAGGTTTCTTGGGATATTAAGAAGAAGCAACCATTTTTAAAGTGCGGAGGTTTTGAGTATTCACATGCTTTGTCTTATACATGCTCCTATTTAAATATTTTGGCCAAAACTTTTATTGTTCTTTGTTAATGTTTAAAATAACAAAAAATCTGTTACTTTCATGGAAATGAAATTTTCATTGCAATACTCTACTCAAACTGGATGTATGCCAGCTCTTTGTGCCTGAATACTTGCCTTTGAAATATAAGTACTCTTCCATCTTTTTCTGCTCTCCAAATAAATTACACTGGGTATAGTATTGTTTGTTAATCAGTTTTAAATTGTACTGGCACTGTGCCTTGTGAAACTGTGGCTGCAGATTCTTGCACTGACATACTGGCAACAAGAAAGCTGACAGCTGGCTCTTTTTCAGGAAAATATAGTCACATTTTCTGATTGCTTGCTCTTATGGCTGTCTTTCTACACGTAAACAAAGGGGCAGACCAAAGTCTCAGGTAAACCATTATGAGAATATCAGTGGGTGTCAAAGGAATTATTTCGAACTCAGAAGTGTAAATCAATGCACATTCTGGTTGTACAGTTAGTTTTAACATAAAGGGAACAGTTGGAAAAATTGGTTTTTTTGTGAAACAATCCTGCAATGGTTTTATATTATTTCAAACATAAATGGATGCTTTATCAGATACTTCATGGTTGGAACTGGGATTGAATATCTGATGCAGATTTTCAAGTTTAGTGACAATTCCAACATTGATTTAGGGAGAAAAAAGGTTTATCAGAAAAACTATGTACCCATTTGTACATTCATTCACCCTTTTGTCTTTGGATTAACATCTAATATCCAGTTGGCTGACATATGGTAACATGGGGCAAAGTAATTTTAAAAAGTGGCTCTATGATTCTTCAGTATTTTAGTGTTTATTTCATTTTCACTGAATGTCAGAAATGCAACTTTTAAGGGAAGCTCAGAACAGCCTGAGTTCATTAAATGAGCCACTGACAGTGAAACGAGCTGGTCTTTGCTTCGTATGAATTTAATCCAGACTTACAGGAGAGTTCTTATTTTTTATTTACATTCTAGAGCACTGCAACAAATATGTCTGTTGCATATTCTTTATTCATATTGCATGCAGAATATGATATCAAAACCCAGATCATATAACATATGTAATAAATTGCAGTGTGACATAGTTATGAGAATGCAAACCTCAGAGCAGGTTTTGGGGCACATAATTTGTTTTAGAGCCCTATCTAAGTCCCTAAATAAATACTTGAATTTTCAGAGCTTTTGTGCAGACCTAATCTGCTTTGAAGTCATAGGAAACACACAGAAATCAATAAAGCTGAGGAAAAAAATAACTTCATTTCCTGACTTAATTCTTCAGCCACAGGACTATCTTTTTGTTTGTACTGTCACACAATCAGAACCAAATGTACTGCATGAAAATGTAGTCCTTGAATAATTAAATATGAAAGGTGTTTCACAGTTCTATTGTTTGTGACATTGCCTGCTTTATGTTTTTGTACTTTGCTGTAATTTGCTTGCTCATAAGGCTGGTCTGTGACAGCCCTCCTTATACGAACATAACTTTTTCTGCAAGAAGTCCCATTCATTTGAAAAGAAAGGGTAGACAGTATGGGCTTTACTAGTTTAAAATAAGCAGTGTCATAGCATACAGAGGAGATAGAGGTGACAGATTTACAGCTAATTCATCAGTCTACTACGTGTGGTATAGAATACTTCCAGTACTTTATGGAGAGTAGCTGTACCTGGCTTTCTTATGAAAAGAATTCAATCATTTTCTTTGGAAGATATCTCACTTACTGGTGATCTTATAGGCAGAAATAGATTGCAGTCTCTTGAAATAAGGAAGTGAGCAAGAGGCATCAAAATACTTTTGAATGGAGACTTAGAGAGGGTGAAAGGGCATTGATAATAACCAAATCCTGTTGTGAGAACTGTCTTCTTGAGTGGAATAGTGATCCAGGAGTGGCGTTAGCAAATGTTACTATTCAAGAGTGCCTTAATTAATTGAGACAAAAAGCACTGCTGTTTTGTTATCTTAGTGCATTCTATCCATGGAACTTAGTAATTTAGGGTTAGATGAATTTTGTGCCTTTAATCAGAGATTCAATCTCATGCCTACTATAGAACAGAAATTTACATTTATACCAATAGCAAAGATAAATACGCTTTTTTTCCATGTGGGTTACAAAACAACTGCATTAAAGGAGTTGTATGGAGCCTGTGAAGTCCCCATATGAAAAGTTAGGAAATGCCAAAGTAAAGACTGCAGGTGCACCTCTGTGCATAGTCTCTTCCTTAGATCATGCTGCCCACTTACTAGCCAGAATGCACATTGCGCATAAACATGGTGCTAGATCCAGCTCTCCTAAATTCTCAACCTACATTGAGCTTTAGGCACTTGAATACTCCTAAATCCTACAGAGCAATCAAGCTGTCTCCATGCTAGCACTACTTAATCAAAGTGTGTCAGGTTAAGTCTGAAAATTCTTCGTTGCTTAAGCAACTAAAATGCTCAGAAGCACCTTGTTGGGGAAGAAATGTGCCTATTCTGTGCTAAAGTTCCTTTGCCATCTGTCATGGACTGGACCCTTACCCATCCCCTCCCGGATAATGTTGTTTATCCGTGTTTATGTCTCAAACAATGGGCACAACATTTCCTAAACAAGAGACTCTACCAGGACTGCTTGGGCAGAGTACTCGGACAGAACATTTCTAAAGAAGAGGCGCTAACCTGGATGCAGGGCTGTTGCGCCCCAAAAGGTCAACCCTGAAAGTGACCTGGACACTGGCCATACCTCAAGGGGCAGTTCCGGACCGGACCGGACTGGACCAAACTGTATAAAAGGTGAAGCCTGAACTGTACTCCCCGTCGACCTGTCACCATGCCACTCAAGGAGTTTCTGCCTGAAATGAAGATTTCTGCCTGAAGAGAGCATGCGTGCTGGAACGAGGGATTGGTGATGTTCTCCGTGTTTGTGTTTGTCTCTTTGTGTGTGTGTGTGTCTCTCTCTCTTTATGCCCCTCTTTCTTACCTTTCAACTCTTTCCTACTCTGTCTTCTGTCTGATTTTTGCCTCCAAATAATAATTGAGCATTATTTGGTGCTTGCTTAATGGATAAGTGATGTCTGGTGATAATTGATAACTATGATTTGGCGCTTGACCCCGAGAAGTTAATTTGTGATGTTTTTACCGTTGCTGAGGTAAATAAAATTATGGTGTTTTGTTCCTCGAGTCATTGTCTGACTCCACCTAGCTGGTGCTCCTTTTTGGGGAACCACAAAAAAAATCTCTACACCGTCCACTGTAGTGGGGCGAGACACTATCTAGGTTCGCAGGGAGGGTTGCCTAAATTCAGGTAGTGGAGTGGCTTTTGAAGATGGAAGTTAAGCCTGGAAAAAGGGTTCTGGGTTTTTGCAGCTTGAGGAAGCTGTGACCTACATGTGTTACTGAGATGTGGTAATTCTAGAAGGTAACTTTGCAATGAAAAAAGCAGAAGAAATTTTGTGGTACAATGTGATATAAAAAGTCTGGGGCATCAGCATTTGTTTGGGATGACCAGATGGATGGTTTATGACTTGGACTACAATTTAAACAGTAACAAAAAAGCTGTCTATCATGCATATCTATTTTTTAATTGGAGTTTAAAAATCTGTGCTGATTACATAGCTGTATACATTTCAGGTAAAGTATTTTTTTGAGTTTAAAACATAAGTAAACCAGTATGAAGCTATGTGACTGAAACTAATCACATCTTTGGTTATTACATGTTTTCTGTAACAGTTCATGTTGTTTAGACTGAAACAGACTGCAAAATAATATCCAGTGAAGAATTTCAAGCAGATCTACATTTAAAAAATATTACAGGCTTGTACATCATATGTATCAAAGTATATTTCTCGATGATGTCTCAAACTGGACATCCAGAAGTTTGAGTTCTACTTACTGAAATCTTCATTATTCTTTTTCTTCCCTTTCATTTCATTTTATTAATAAACCTAAAATAAGCAGTGCTAAAAGAGAAATTTGGGGTTTGTCTCTGGTTATTTCATATGTATTTGTTCTCATAAGTGAACAATTTTAATTATTCTGGCTGTTGTTTTCACATTCTTCCAAGTTCATGCCTCTCTAGTATGATTTTCTGTTAATTTTCTGCCCTGCTTCTCATATCCCAGAAAAGTGTGTTGCACCACTTTTCCCCTTAGCTACCCTAACCTTCCATTTCACATCTCTGATAGATTTTAATTGCTTTTGGTGATATTTGAGTTCATTCTACAAAGCTCCTTACAAGGGATATTAATTGCAATTAAAAAATCCCAGTGTACCCTTTTAACATAATAATCTATAATGCTTGAATGGGTTTATAAAGAATACTTAAAGTATGAATGCCGACATGACCTACATGTGAGACAAAAGCTATTCCCTTAGGGAATTGAGATAATTTGGTTTTGTCTCATACATTATGCATCTCCTCTTTTACACCCCATTTCCATGAAAAATATTTTTTTGTTATGTATCAAGGAGTTGTTAAAGTTGTGAGTGGAGCATTAGGCTCAGCTTGTTGTGATGTTAACGTTCTGCTAGGTTTCTGGTTCTTTGTTTCCTATTGCCTATTCATAAATTCGTTTTTTGGTCTTCAATGCTTTTCTCCAAGTAGACTTTTCTGTTTCCTCCTTTTTTTTGGCCAAGTGAATGCTGCTAATGCCTTTTTGGTGGGGAAGATGCACAGATAAACAAAAAATATACTGTAACTTTTGTTGGTGAAACCATGCCAGTGATTAATAATTATCCACATTATGTTAAAAAAGAAAATATTATTTAGTTTTCACTGATCTCTTCAAAACTGATGGATTCCTTGACAGTCAGAGAAGAGGGTTGGCCTCTTATAAAATACTGTATTGTCTCTCTAGACACTGCAGGATTTATGAGTAGAACTTGTAGTTAAGGGAATAGTTCAAGGTAAAATGGGTATTCAACCCTATAAGCAAGAAATCATCTCTGCCACAACACTTAAAGAAATCGTCCCTTTATGACAACTGAGTTGGTAGGGACGGATTTTTCAGCAACTTTATACTGAGGATAGAAATATATAATTAGCACTGTGCTAGTCTGTTAGTGTCCTCTCTGATTTGTTTCATGTTGCTTTCTTTTTTCAGATTGTAAAATAAAAGAAATGGGGGTAGGATCTTTGAAGGTCATAAATCTCTAGTTCTGCATCCCCTGGTCTTCTGAATAGGTGTGTATTTTATAGGTTAAATAATAGACAGCTAGACAGTATTCTAGATAGGAACAGGCCACTGACATTTATAATGGAAGCATAATATAGTAGGTTTCTTGTTTGTCTTTCTGAAAGTACCTATTTATTTAATAGAGACTTTCGTTGATGTGCGTCCAAATTAAGTTTTTAATTTAAAACCTCATCTACATCTAACCTCTTAGGATACAGGTATGAAAAACAATGCATAAAAAATAAAATGTTATATAACAATTCAATAATCTCTGCACACAAATGATGTTCAGGTGAGCCATCTCCTCCTAAATGTCTATCCAGTTTAGTAATTGCTTTGTTACATATTTCATGGACAGTAATCTTTTTTTTTAGACAATTGTGTTTGTGGTGTATTTGTTCTTAGGTTATTTCTCATTCATCATTTTGCAGACAGGATACCGGATCTAACCAGTGGCTATAACTGTGGACTGAAAGACATAGAGGTTTTAATTTTTGTTCTAGTATTATTTGACAATATTCATCTGGATCTCTTATTTGCATATTTACATTTTTATATTAATAGGCAAGTATTTTTTTCCAAGTGTCAGCACAAGGAGGCATTTGTGTCACTTTTCTTTGTACAACAATATTTATAGCATCTAATTTACCACAGGTATTGAGTTTGATCATTATCCAGATCACAGTATGACATGTTTTATAACAAAGGACCCAAATGAGTTGTTATTACAGTGCCATTGGCTAACATGAATACTTTAAAATATATAAATATATCACTTGTGTATTAACCAGAACATGAGAGAAAACACTGGATCATTGGCTTGCTGGGTGAAAATACAGAAGCAGCAACCTGACAGTGTGAGGAAAGAGCGAAATCAGCAGAGAGTGGCTTGTAAGGTTGTCAGACTCTGAGTAACATTTGAACAAGTGTGAAGCAGGAATATTGTTAGATGATGTATGGGAGTCTTATGCCACTTATGGCATGGAAATACCACTTTTCTATCAGATGAGTTACTGTGTGCATCTAAACCCTGAATATCAGTCATCTGCACCACACAGCATTAACTGTGATGTGCTGTATTTCCTACCTCAGAAGTTCTGATGAATATTTTATAGGTTTTTTAGTAGCTGAAGTTAAGTTCTCACTTTTTTTTTCTTTTTTTTTTTTTCTTTTTGGCATTGCCTGTTCTGCCTCATTTTATGATTGGGATCATGTGAGAAAAACTAATGGGGGAATAGCAGCCACTTTTCCTCTTGTGAGAAAAACTGCAGTACTTACAGTGGCTAAACACATTATATAACAGAAATTATTTTCTTTAAGGGCTTATCCTGATTGGCAGTGCTAGCCTCTACCAACCTGTTAAATGCTGCATATTCCTGTTAACTTAAATGGGAATAGTATTCAAGCCTTTAAATTGCACTGGAGCACTGGATGCAGAAATTTTATGGTGTTTATGATCAGGAAGGCATATCACTGCTTTGTCCTTTTTACTGTTGAAGATGTGAAATTCTTACTGAAGGATGTATTCTGTTCCTAATGGTGTAATTCCAGTGTTGCGATGTTTTTTTTAACTTGTTCAAGATTCTTGTTACTGCATAATCAGTCATTTTAACTGGGTGTTTCTGATGTATTTGTCTCTTTAGTTGCTGCATATATCTGTTCCCCTGTGCTTTTTCACAGTTCTCCATATTTTTGAACATCCTCCTTCCTTTGATGCCTAGCTTATCTCATTCTTATTAAAACTTGTTGTTTTTGTCAACATTATTACAAGCAATCTGTAATCCAGCCCTTTCTTCTTGCTTTTGGCAATTAAAACACAAAGGAAAAGCAGACCCCATACAAAAAAAGGACACCAAACAAATGCTATGATATACCCATTTGACAAGCAATCATCTCTAAAGGCACAAATGGTGGATACACAACCAGTTCTTACAGAAAAGATCGATTTGTGCTCCTTATGGGTACACAAACAGGCATGAGCATGTGCAACTCTTTCTCACTGTCAATAGTGCTCTTGCTGGTTCAAGATGCTAAACTTTGAGAAGATCCCAATAGGAGAGGATGGTCCCCCTGTGTCTGTGGTCAGTGTTCTTTGTTAAAGGCAGTTTGTTACTATAGTTCATCTATAGTGTGATGTTTTGTTTATATAAGTGTGTGGTGGGTTAACCTTGGCTGGATGCCAGGTGCCCCCCAGGCCCCTCTATCACCCCCTCAAATGCAAAACATAGCCATGTACAAGGTACTCCGAAGAAAATTAACTCTATCCCAGCCAAAACCAGCACAGTGGGCTCTACTGACAACAGTAATGTGGGGCAGGAGCACAATGTCTACCCATAAAACTCTGTTTTTATGAGATATTACTACTGTATCTCAGTTTTATTTTTAAGCCATTCGAACTACTACTCATATCTATCCTATCTTCCTTTTTTTTTTTTTCCCAGCTGTCCAGTAGTCTTATGATTTCTGTGGTAAAATGCGTTATTCTAGTAAATTTAGCTCTGAACATAAACTCTAATTTGTTGTTGATGATAGCTAATAGGGTTACTTTAGGTGTTGTGGAGCATTGCCAGATGTGGAATTTACAGTCCTAGCGTTTATTTTGTTCAACTCAGCTTGACTAGCCAAGTAGCACTCAGTGCAGGAGATAGGAATGGGGTTGGGGAAGTGGAAAGTGACTTTCAAGTTACAATTATGTTATCCTGACCTTGAATCAGTTAGGGCTGGTTTGCTCTGCAGAATTTTCTGAAACAGTTTCCAATCCACTGTTGCTCATCCTGTGGTCACAGGATACCTTCTCGGGAAGCCATGACACTTGCCTCATCAGTACATTCTTTTCTCCAGTCCCATTAAATGCAATTGGAAAGAACTCTTAATTTTAAAACTCAGAAACAGGAGGTTTCATTATACAAGAAACTGGATAAATGGGAAGAAATGTAGTGGGCAGTCACAGAACTGAATGACTGCCAGCACCTTTCCTCGTAATGATATTTCCATTCAGAGGCATCCATTTCCAGAATGACTGTAGTTGTAGGAATCATACAAGGGTAGGCACTATTAATAAGTAGGTGGGGTGGAGCTACAGCTTCAGAAAATATTATTCTGAGGAGCAGCATTACGTCCCTATGACTGGGTGTGCTTGAAGGTAGGCCACTAGGTATATGTGTAAAGAAATGTCAGAGAGGAATGAACCATGTGCTATCTAACAGGAAAGGTTAAGAAGAGCTGGAAATGTTTTGAAGTGTTTGAATCTTTTTCTCAGACGGCATTATGTTAATCAGAAACGATTTCTACTAATGCCTGCATGCTGATTTCTGAAATATTTCAGTGTGTTAGCACCATAGTTAAAGTGGGAATGCTATTTTTAACACCATAACACCTGACAGCTCAGTTATTGGCAGCACTTACCATCTGATTAGGTGGTTATAGTCCAGAGGCAAAATTATGGGTCATTAAATTTTTTATTAAAGTCCGTACTTATACTGGGTGATCATTGTTTTGGAGCTGTTATTGTTGGTGTTACATTTGTTGCTATGCTAGTTGCAGTGGTGCTGTAATTTGCATTAGTATAAACTGTATGTGTTATTTTTGTGTTTGTTCACAGGCTATCTATTACCTAAAAAGGGAATCGTGTTTTTATCTATGTCCAATACTTTTTATGAAGCAGAGAGAGTGCAGTTATAGATTATTCTGAACTTCTACCCAATTCTGACTGAATGAAGAGCTGGGAAAACCTTTCCTGTGGAAAATAGTTTGTAACTTCTAAGGTGGCTTGCAAAATAACATCAAAATAACTGTTCTGGAAAACTCAAAATATGTGGTGTGTGGACACAAATCCCTGAAAATTGTGCTGGTTTTACTGATACATTTTAAAGTCAATGAAACTTTGACCTATTAGGGACATGGTTTAGTGAGTTACGTGGTGTTGGGTTGGACTTGATGATCCTTGAGGTCTTTTCCAACCTTAATGATTCTATGATTCTGTGATTTTTATTTATCTTCCACCTGTACAATTTAAAGATGTCTTTAATGTGCTGTTGGAATGGTACGGATTATAGGACAGAAGAAATCCTAAATATGCATACTGCAGAATCTGCTTTGATAGGAGTTTCTGATATGATCACTTCATTTCTAGAGTAGGATATCGCTGCTCTGTTGATGTCCTTTGCTCAGTAAAGGACATTTAGCGGTAGGTAGTACAGTGACTTGTCCCATTGACTCCATCAACATTACATCTTTGACTAATAGTTCACCAGCAGGACTAAGACAGTCACAATCTGGCCAAGTTTGAAAAGGCTTGAGCAAGGCAAGAACATGCCAATTATAAAACACTTGTTTTACCTCATGCTTGTGTTCCCTTAAGGAACATTGCCTGCTCTGTGTAGACTTTTTAAAGTCTTTTTAAAGACAGCTTTAACAACCTTTGGAGTCTGCCTCTTTGACTGAAACAAGATTCTTACAATTGTATGTGGGAAGAACCTAAGGCTACTGGAACAAGCCATTTAATGTCCATTTTCAAGAATCCCCATTACTTGGACTGTATTAATTATTAAGAAGTCCTTCCTGCTCGCTGTGTGACATATGTCATGAGCTGCGGAGTTGAAACTAGATGATCCTTTTCAACCCAGGCCATTCTATGATGATATGCCACTTTCAGTCAACTAATTAAGTGTGTTTCCTCCTACTCCTCAGGTAGCCTGAGGTAGCCATAAGCCAAATCCTAGTAATTGGCAAAGATGGTGCTGACAGCATAAAATATTGAGCAAAAGAGTGGTGTTCATACAGGTAGCAAAACCTCGAAAACTGAGACTTTCAATGGTGTTATATTGATTCAGTTTAGACAGAGAGCTCCACATTTGTTCAGAGTACTTTTTCACACTAATTGGATGCTCTGCAAAGGCTTAATTACCGTTTGAAAATTACTTTCGTATCCTGGATAGATACTGAAATGCTGATATCTTCACAACCATATGCTTTGTAGGTGGGGGTAGTGTTTTCTAACATTGCAGTTATAAAATACAGGGCAGTACTTCTTACTTTGTCAGAAGGCAAAACAGTTCAGCATAATTTTATTCCTGTCATTTCTGGTAACCTCCAGTGTGACAGACTGTTGCTATACTTTGACAGCAGTATTTGCACGCACCTCTGAGTGTTTAAAGAGGACATGAGAAAGAGGCAAATATTTTGTTCAGGGAACATGACAGCTCTTTCACGGTTTTGATGAGTGAGTAATGAACTGAAATCAGGAATAATAATAAAAATCTGCATATGTGTGTATTTTTGATGAAGGGAGGAACAGCATCATAAACTCTTGACTGTGAATCTAAAATATTTGAGGATCATTTTGCTGATGTGCTAAGAATCTGCAGCAAGGACAGAAAGATCCATTTTTCTCAGTCATGACTGTAGCAGTCCAGGGCTGGGTGTAGCTGTGGTATAGCTGGACAAGAGGCCTGTATGGCTGTAGTATTGCCCTGAGAGAGGAAAGTGGAGGAAGTTATAACCATTTTAGGCCCTCTGTTTTGGGGTCACATGTGGCCACATTCCAATGCTTTTATTTCACAATGAGTATTACCTTAGTCAGAAATTGTCGTTTTTGGTGGTGGAGTAAGCAAACTCTTGAGGTTAGTGAAAGTGATGAACTCTGGCGAAAAATGTTTTCAAGTTCTAGGAAACTTAGCTGTTTCATTAACTATTTTTAGCTACTTTGTGAGCTGTCCAAATTAAAGAATACATATTTATTAAACATACTTTGCAAACTGGAAAATCTATATTATTTGGCTGTCTAAATATAAACATATCTAGTCCCGTTCTGCGTCAAATGAAAGTTATAGAACAGGAAGACCTGCAGGAATTGGAGTTGTTACAAACTGTTGAAAAGAATGTCTTCTCCCTGGAAGTACCTTCTACTGAATAAAGATTTTTTGATGAAGTTTCAGTTGCTTTAGCAGAGACCACTGTTTTTTGTCATCGTACTGTGCCTACTGCTTGGTCTACCTGTGTGTGAGAGCTGTACCTTATCTGGTTTTCATGGGGACCATTCTGTTCAGAGCTGTCAGTTAAGCAGAAGGCTGGGAATAGAATAGGGAATATTGGCTTGTGATTCTCGACTAGGCAGGCGGAAGAGGAAGGAGGAGGGCAGCATGCAACATGCTGCAACAGATGTAGCCCGTCACAGGAGATATTGCTGCAAGGTGGCAGTAGCTTATGCAAGTGATGGAAATACTGAGTGGAAAAATAAACACTCACACTAAAGCTCTTTTAACAGACTTTTTGCAATACACATAGTTTTTTTCCATAAATTATTGCATACTTCCTGAAGTACATGAAATGACAGAGGGTTTTGGCTGCTTTTTTTCTTGTGCTTCCAAAGATTTCCTTGGAGAGTCTATGTAGACTTTCTGCTGAGTTCATATCAGCATTTTTTGATAATTGTTCCTGATGCTTCTCCATATTGTGATCTTTTTAACAGAAAAGTAGCAGCAGATTGCCTTCCTTAGGGAGAAACAAAACAGTATGTTGATGTAATCTAAAAAGAGAAAGGGGAGAAAATATTACTTAAAATAAACGTTTCTGTTTCAGTGCATACAGAATGAGTGGTTAAATAACATCAGGGAACTTACTAATTGAACGAAAAGACACATTTCTTTCACAGGTTCTCCCCTTAACTTGTCTGAATTTTTCCCAAAACTGGATTACTACTATGAAGTTACTTACCAGAGAATCTACTTCTGCAGTGACGCTGACGAACTCCATTTTGCATTGGTTAGGGCAGTGACAAGTTATGACTCTTATAGTAGTCAAGTTGGTTACCTTTTCTTCTCAATCTGTGCTCCCCTGTTGTATCTGTTACAACAATCTATCATGAGGGTTGTGACTTTTCTTTAGTAGGTTGTCCTCCTTGTCACATCCCTGTTCTCTATCAAGCATAATGGAGTTGCTGGGCACCATTAAACTACAAAAAGTAGTGTACTCAGAAGGAAAAAGAAAATAGGGCTAGAATTGTTCTAAGGCCTGAAAAGAGGCTCATCAAGTAGTTTCTATAAAACTGATAAAAATCTATACCTACTAACCCTTTTGGTATTGATTCATAAAGCTGATATTTTGTATATTTGGACATTAGGTTATGCACACTTTAGGATATCAACCAAACAATTAGAACTAAGTAGGTGACTGGATTGCTTCAGCTGAAAGCTGACCATGGGATGGAAGTAATCCTTTCACAACTGGGACCAAAAAGAACACCACCAAAAGAAAAGCAGAATCCTTGTGATGCTTTTTGATAAAATGCATGTAGATATCATGGCTAGAATTCAGACCTCTGTATACAAAATTTGTGAAGATCGCTCACTGAGTTTCAGATGGATGTGGGATTTCGGGCTCCCCACCACCTCTGCCTCATTTCTTAGGCTTTTGAACTGTACAGGTTCTGACAGCATGAGGTGGAGTTTTTGGGTCATCTTCTACAATGCTTGTTTATCAAGAACTTCCTGGTCTGGGGTTTTGGTACCACTTCTGTGGGCAGCTAAGTGCTTTATTGAGTCTAATCCTCCTGTACATGCTCCAGCTGTGGCATGTGCCACAGCTTCAGGGAACAGAAACTGTGTGATACGTGCTGCTGTGCAGACAGACCTCCCCGCTGGATGCAAAGCAACTTGCCCAGACCCAGTGCTGGAGTTGCAGAATACTATCATACTTTCACTTCACTTTCACTGTACAGTTAGTTTGAAGTGATTTTCCTTCTCAGTCTGCTGGGCAGGACTTCTTGTCTAGTTTTCCCCCTAAGCTTATTTTGTGGACAAATTAAGAATTTTCCACTACGGTCTTCATGACCCCAAATGATGCACCAAGTTAAAGCTCAGACAGGGCACAGTCTTATACATGTGTTTAGAGTCTCTTGGAGAGCAACACTTGCACGTATTTTTCATTTCTCCAGGAATCTCCCTGTGATAGTGTGAGTTGTACTGTTTTCCTCTGATGTGCCCATTTGCCAATTATTATGCCCCAAGAACAATTTTTCATCATCATGTTGTCAACTTTCGTTTTTATGCTGATGATACAGTTATGACTGTCTTTGAAATGTGACATGTCTGGGTCTTTTTTTTTTTTTTTTCTGGCAGGCATTAAATCTTTAATGTTTCAAGATCTGATGCCTCTGAACACTGGCAAAGTGGAGCTGCTAGTTGACTGGTTTCTTAAATTTGCTAAGAAATATTGGTTCTGTTTTTCTAACCTTTGATGACCTCCAGTTCTACTTCAAACAGGTATCTTGTGGTTACCTCTGACTGAGGGTTGTTTCTTGTGGTTTTGTATGTTTTTGTATGTATAAGGAACTGCATTTTACCTTTGAAATCTTGCTAGATTATAGATGTTTCTCTCTATTGTGAAACAGAGGCACTTTTCACTCCTGACGTATAGGTTATATTATTGGAATTCTTTATTTAGTTAGATTTCAGGTAGCATTTTTTATTTGTAGTCTTTCCAGAACCTTGAATATTCTGGCTGCAAAATTTTCTCTGGTGTTCTTTCTTGTTTTTTTGAATCATATAGTACATCAGTACATTAGTTCTTCTTAATTAGTAATTGCCTAACTAAGCCTAGACTGATTTTTTGGGGGTTTTGGGGGGCTTTTTTAACCTGTTTTTCACCTTCAAGGCCTATTAAAAACAGTTATTTACAGTGTCACCTGCTGATGATAAACACAGTTTTGCTCTTCTTAAAGCTTTAAGTATAAAATTGACTGCCCTATTTCATTATTATATTCAGGATTTTTTTTAATGTTTACTTTCTCCATTTACAAAAATAGTTTAGTTAGGCTGGTTATTTGCAGAAGACAGGCAAGAAGTGGAAGAGTAAGTACTCTCTACTCTCAAATAATCAGTGAGCGCCTGCTAGGAATCATAGAACGGTTTGGGTTGGAAAGGACCTTAAATAATCATCTAGTTCCAGACGTCCTGCCGTGGGGATACCTTCCGCTGGACCAGGTTGCTCAAAGTTCCATCCAGCCTGGGCTTGAACTCTTCCAGGGATGGGGCATTTTGGAATATTGCAGCAATCAGACATTCATGTCCCGAGAACTCTACTGAGAAGCTCTCAGCTTTTTGATTAAAATGAAATGCAACATTCTGCCACTTTTTATACTAGTTCTCATCCATTTTTTCTTGTACCCCAGTAACTGCTTTATCTCTTGCATGTCTTCATTCCTATCAACAAATTTATTTTCCTCATGACTCCTAGTGTTTGTTGAGTTACCTTTTTGTTTAGACCTTTTCAGTTTCCTTTCAAACTGTAAGAATATTTTTTTTCCCCCGCTGGCTATTCTACTCACTCTTGGCATTTGCTCCCTAGGGCACAGTTTTTTTTCTTTGGACAAGTATACACAGAACTTTTTCCACAAATCTTACCTCGAGACAACTTTATATCAGCAGTGAGCAACATGGAAGTAAACCGAAAGGCAATGATGCCAAAGTTCAAAGTTTGGTTTTGGCAAATGCTAGACAATATGAGCTCATGGCTTCAATTAGTGAGAAAACCTCTCTCTGTCTGGCCTCCAGCTAGCAGAAGCTTCCCTCTTCCTTCTGTGACACATGCTAACTTTAGAGCAGTTTTCAAGTGAGGCCTGACAATCTTCTATTCCTGTGGATCAGTGCAAGGCAGTGGTCTTTAAATGGTAAACACAAAATATGAAATCCTGGTTGTGTTGAAATGAATGGCAGGAATTTCTACTGTCTTTCCCAGAAGACTGTGTAGGGATTGTTGTTCCTTCTGACTTTAGGGAATGCAAAACTGGATTCTGGAGTAAAGAGAAAACACTTGTATACATTGTATGCCTTTCAGACCTTTGAAAAGTCAGAGCTTACTGATGTTCTTTTAATTACCGGATGGTGTTGTACAAGAGTGTGAATCTGAGGTACTTGTAGCTGTGGTGGGAAAGATGCTCAGCCAACTGAAAGTGATTTGCATTGCACTTTGAAAAGGCAGCATCAGAGCCAGCCTGGCTGTTGTTAAATCATTTCTAAAGCTACTATTGTAAGTAAGCTGGCTGTTCAGCTACTGAAGAATCAGTCTGTAACCAGGGATTCACTTTTATTTTCCTGAAACTGGTTCAGACAAACCTCTGTGATTTCCCTAGAGAAATCCTTTATGTTCATATTGTTCACTCCAGGTGCATGGCCACAGCAGTACACCTTACTTACTAACAGCAATTTACTATACATGTCAGCATTGGTTTTGCTGCTGTGACTGAGATAATTTGTTCTTTCTCATGAAAGGAAAGTTGAGAGTCAAGGATGGTGAAGAGAATCTCATATTACACTCCAACTAAAACCCATAGGGAGAGGTTAATATTATACAAGACTGTGTAATTCTGATTAAAAAAACCAACATATCAGTTGTAATTTTTCCCCCACAACAGCATCTATGAGCTATCTTACAGAAACAGTGTGATTCTTACAGGGAAGAAGAGGAAGAGATGGATTACTTCTTTTTGTTACTAGCTTACTGTGATTCTCACTGTCTCCTGTGATAATGATGATGATAACGATGGTGACAAACCCCTAAGCTTTGAAAAGAGGCTGCTGTGCTTCTGTATACAACATGGTGACAGCTTTGAAGTAAAACATTTTCCTCGTGTTCATATAGTACATTGTGGACAATCTCTTTCTTGTTACTACTCTGGTCATTAATAGGGTTTTGACACTTGATTTTTTGTAAGTGAGGAAATATCCAAACATGACGGAGGAGATCTGCTTGAGTGCAGAAACTTGTACAGATAAAAGGGGGATCTGCCTTTACAGAGGAGGGGTTTTGACTGTTTCTAGCTTGTTCAAATTTATTTTAGCATGATAATAGCAATACTGCTAAAGGTTATTGAGAATCACTATTTCTGGCTTCCAAATATTTTATTTCTTTTTCAGTATATTTGTTGTGTCCAAATTTTAGTGGGAGATATGCATATATGTGCGTCTATACATAAAGTCAAAACTTCCTCCAAATAATAAATAAGGAGAAAACTTGTGTTAGACCCTGCACCTCCCAAGTGGGTCCACTAAGAGCCAAATTACTCTGGCACTTTTCAGATTTTGTCGAAAACAGCCTGAAAGCTGGCTCTGGCACAGGTAACCATGGACACCAGGGTTCCATCTTCCTTGGCCCTATGACAGTCCAGCTGAGCTATTGCTTGTGGCTTTTGAGGTCCTGAAGCATCAAAATTTAGTCCCTCTTGCCATCACTGGTGGTCTGCAGTGACTTCATCATGAGTCCCATGGAAAATAACCCAGAATAATGCTGAACATGAAACATTTCAGCTGAATGGTTTGGGCTCAACAAAATAACATTTTCTGGTCGGGTTTTAAGCTGATCTTAGTATTTGACCACTATGTTTCCTGAAGACTGACTTCTGTAAAAAGAATTCAACACTATCCCCACACAACCTACTGCATGTCCTTTTATAGTTTCTGTTTACTGTGGATGTGCAGTGTAAAACTGAGAATAAAACTTTAAATAGTTGTGGGCCCTCTAGCAGTGTTCCTGAAGTTATGGGTTTAGAAAATTGCAAGACTAAAATGTACCACTTAGTTATGTATTCCAAAATTTGCTGGTCATACCTGGGAACATGTAGTTGGACTTCAGTGTGTTCTCTGATTATTCCTATTACGGAAATAAACCATGATTAGTATTCCCTATGCAGCCTATACATCCTTCTGCAAATTTTATTTTTATTTTTAGTTTTTATTACCAACTCTGTTAAGTTCATAGCTCATCAATCTGAACCTGCATGTGCTGATGTTCTCTAAATAGAAAACCAACAAAAACCCCCTAGTCCACAGATCTTGCAACCTAGATGTAAGCCAAATGCTGGTCAGTTCTTTTAGTCCATCAGCAGTCAGGAGCCATAGTTTAATGATTTTTCACAGCCAGCAACAAACTGGCACCGCTGTGGAAAGAAAAAGTCTCACCTTCCTGTTGCCCATGATCAATGTTTTTGTTGCTCTGCTGTCATCTCTCTTATACAAGCACAACGAACTGGACAAGGAGCTGATGCAGCTTAAAAAAAAAAAAAAGACAATCTTACTATAAGCTTCTATAATACACACATCTGCATAAAGAAAGTCTGTCAACTGATTAACAAGTTAACAGTTTAAAAACTACTTGAAAAGGTTGACAAGAGTGCTAACTGGCCCTGAGTCACAGCTGACTTCCATTTATAGTACGTTTTTATGAGATGTATGCTTGCAACCATCCTTTTATTTAGAGATAACAGACTGCTCTTCTGGCAAAGAATTATGATGTGATTAACCCTGCAGCAGGACTTCTCCATTTGATCACCTATGTGAAGAATACCTTTCTTCCTACAACCCTTTTTTCTTTTTTCCTTATTCTGTTTTCTTTCTCTCCCCTCAAAGAGTTGCTGTCAGAGGAGAGTGCAGGAATGCCAGCCTTAGTAGAAAATTTGATCATACAAATGTAGTTCAGAGTTTGTATGTAGTTACAGCAGATTAACAGTGTGTGAGAAAAGAATGCAGCTTCCTTTTCAGGATGAATAACTGCAAGTTAATGTAGATCTGTGGATGAAATATTCAGATAAAATCAGCAGTTGGAGTATTCTGCCTCCCTCCAGTTTGCTTGCTTTTTTTTTTTTTTACTGAATACTCTACAAAAATCCCATTTTCCAAGATTCTGGAGAAGATAGTAGAAGTGTATAATATCACAAGCGGCACAGATATTTGAATGGGGAACAGGGTTCACTGGCTTTTTTATACGGGACCTGGAGGGGACAAAATTGTTACTGCAAGTGGCAGGTTCAAAGCAAGCAAAAAGAGATACTTCACACAGTACATTGCAAAGCTGTAAAAGCTTATTGTCACAGGGTTTTGGGGATACTAAGGGGCTCAAAAATTGATTAGGTATGTTTATGAGAAGAAAATCTGTGAAGGCTGTTCCCTGTGGCTCAGAAATTCTGGAAGCCACAAATCGTAAGAATTGGAGAAAAATATTCTAGAGAACTGTTTTTGTATGGTTCTACTGCCTTTACATTCCCATTCAGAGATGGGATGCTGGACTGGATTGACTTGGCATGATCTTGCATCCTCAGAGAAAATCAGGTTTTGTCTGTTACAGTTTTGTATTTCTTTCAGGTCCAGATGAGACTCAAACCACAAGCACTAGGTTGTCCACCAAGGATTTCTTACTGTCATTTACATCATAGCTGAAACCAGAAGGAAGCATAAATTTTGATGAAAAGTCTTGCTAAAGTCTTTCAGACCAAATTAAAACAATCAGCTTCCTCCCTGGCTCCTTGCCTTCTGGAAATAACAAACCACTGAACAAACACCTTCTCACTGGTTCTTAAAGATTTAAGCTTTTCCCTGAATTAAAGTAATGGATCTTCCTTAGACAGGGTATCTTTAGGTTTGGGTATTCTGGCAGACTGCAGGCTTTCTTTGGGTACGTGCAGGTTGAACTGTGTCCTTGCTTTCATTAAAAATGTTTTGTGCCAAGTACAGCTTTCCACTTCAGTGTCCTTGTGAAGTGTTATCTCCAGTATTGTTTTAGGTTTCATGGTCCTATTATATTGTGCCATCCTTTTTTCTTCAGATCTTTTAGGCTTTCACCTTCTCCATCTCCCTTTAAAAAAGGCATATTTTTGTTCCCTGATTTTATAAGAAAATTATGAATATTCGGTCCCGTTAGTGTAGGAATGCTAGTCATGTGAAAGCTGCTGAATCTTCATAAAACAGAGTTATGGTCCTACATGATCACATTTTTCTCAGAACTTGTCAAACATTTGACTAATGTGAGTTGTAGTAAAAACAAATGCACAATTTTCAAGCAGTCTGACTAAAAGCCCTTGCTTTGATAGCTGCTGAGGTTTCATTTTTTGGTGTCTGAGATGCACAAACCTCTCTATTTGTATGAAGAGATCATTCAAAGCTATAATTCTTTTTTTTTAGAGTATAAAGCATATTTGGAGTTGGTTTAAATTCCTGCATGATTCAAGGGGGCCTGTCAGTGTAGCATGCTGACCATGTGAACTGTTGAAAGGATCTTTTTAGATTCCTGGTTCTTCACAGATTTATTTAATCTCTCTGTGCCTCAGTTCCCATCTAGATAGTAAAGTTTTTTGATGCTAGACTCCTAAATCACTGGGGATGCCATGCATGCTGAGCATTCAGGCACAGAAACACATTTGTTTTCAACTCTCATTGCACCTTGCAGTTTTTAGTATCCAAGTTCTATAAACACATTTTTTATACAGTCAGGAGGAATACCTGGTAACAAAATAAGTACCTGATGACAAGTGGGTGTCTTCATAGGGAATCATTATTCTTGAATGTATTTCTGTTCATTTTTGAAAATTCCTTGTAGAATAAGTAGTTATTTTTTCTGAAGAACTTCTCAAATGACATTAACTAAATCAGCCCTTCTGTGAGTATCTCCTATGTGGTAACACAGATTGCTAGTCCTGGTATGGATCAGGTCCAGTATCTCCTGGATTTTATGGGAATTTTTAACATACTTATTTAGTTGAAGGGATAAGCAAGATGGTACTCTCCGCCTGGCGTACCGTTGATAAAAAAATGGTATGACTTCCATTACTTTGGAATTCATGTTGTCATTTGAACTTACTGAGAGAGTATGTAGTGTTTCAGATAGGCAATTTTCAAACATAGGCATATATAAAAGCTGTATGCATTTACACATCGCCTTACTGTAAATATAGAGACTAGTGCATTCCGTATTAATTGTACTTAGAGCGTATCTGCACATACACATGAAACAGGTAGATCTTCTCCTACAGTGTTTGGGAAACAGGTTTCTGCTGGGATGGCAGCGTGTTCTCCGAATTGACAGGGTGTGTAGAGCTGCATGTGTCCATACGCTGTTGTCGGTTGGTCCGTCAGTAGCTCAGATTCTCTGCAGTGTTCAGTGGAACTGTACCACTTGGTCCCACTTGACAAATGACAGTAGTGTGCAGAAGTAGTCACAGCACAAACTGGTAGGAGGGGGGTCCCAAAATATCACATTCCTAGATCTTACTTCCATGACTGTTCTTGAGACCATACAGGTATTTTGCCTCCCAGATAAACCAGGAAAAGAGCCTTCTGCAATTAATTTATAACCATGTATCCTGGTTTTGTCTGGGACAGAGCTAATTTTCTTCCTGGCGGCTGGTACAGCACTGTGTTTTGGATTTAAGATGAGAGCAATGTTGATAACACACTGGTGTTTTAGTTGTTGCCCAGCAGTGCTCACACTAAGCCAAGGACGTTTTGGGTTGTCGTATTGCCCTGCCAAGCAAGAAGTCTGAGGGTGCACTAGAAGTGGGGAGGGGACACAGCCAGGACAGCTGACCTCAACTGGCCAAAGGGATATTCCGTAACATATGACATCATGCCAAACATGCTGAACAATAAAACTGGGGGGAGGTGGCTGGGGGCCAGCGTGGCTGCTCAGGGACTGTCTGGGCATCAGTCAGCAGGAGGTGAGCAATTGCATTGTGCATCACTTGTATACTCTTTTATCATCATTATTTTTTTCCCTTCCCTTTCTGTCCTATTAAACTGTTTTTACCTCAACCCACAAGTTTTCCCTTTGTCTGATTCTCTTCCCCATCCCACTGAGGGGGAGTGAGCGAATGGCTGTGTGGTTTTTAACTGCCTGCTGGGTTAAATCACACCAGGATGGTTGTTATTTTGTTTCTGTGGGAAGCTTAAGCCGTGTCTTTGGTGCTCACAATTTAAAAATAATACAAAAAGAACAACTGTGATAAGTAGAGTTGGTGATGGGTTCGTTTTTGAAAATATTTAAAAACACTTATGAAAGTAAACTCTTTACATTAATTTAGCACAGAGTGGAGGGTGAAAAGCCAGCAATATCAAAAGCTAAAAAACAGTTGAATGAGATTAGAAAACACTTGAAGAACTAAGGATTGCACTACTACCTTTTTATTGTCTGTGAAAGTATTTCACTTGGTATTTATGAGAACAGTTTAACTGGTCCCTTCACCATATGGAGGGGTCATATGTATAAGAACAAAGGCAGAGGAGAAAAGGAAGGAGCGAGGGTTTCAGAAAAAGTAGCAGTACAGTGTTATGTTCTGCCTGCTGAGATAAGTAGTTGTTAGATTAAGGGGGTGTTAGTGAAATTATGAGAACACCTCCTTTACTGTACATGACCATGAACCCTGTTTTATTGTTACTATGCTTTCCAACAGCTTACACAAACCTTTAACAAAGGGCTAAACACTTCAGAGGGCTGTATTTGTGCCTCATAACTATCTTGATAGGGGGAGCTGTGGTCTGCCTGCCTTGAATACTAAGAAATCTGGTTCTTGCTTTCTTGAACTTATCCCCTTTGCCTGCTATCACATCTAAATGAGACACTTGTATTAACTCATCTGAACTACTAAGTGCCTGCTCCACTGGGGAGCTGGGGTCGTGATAAGATCAGGTCTTAGGTCTTCTTATGGTAAGGCATCTAATAACAGTGAAAAGAATTTCCTGATAATTGCATGTTAGGAATCTCAGCTCTCCATTTTTGAATCTGTGGCAAAAGCCATTTTTCCTTTGAGTAGTAATTTTTAAGGAGAAAATATTCTTTGACAAGAGTCCAAAATGATAGAAAGTTGATTAGGAATTAAAGCTGATGTTTTGAAAGCTAAAATGTTTTGCACTGTAATGTGTTCCTTAATGCATACAGAAGTCAGAAAGTGTTGCTTACTTTCTACAACTGTTTCTGTATTTTGTTTTTAACTATTTAAGTAGGTAAAAATTCAAATGCAAAATACTTTGTTTCTCCTTGTGGATTTTGAATGGTGAGAGAATTTACAGGACCACAATGTTCTCAGTAGAATTTTTAAATAATCAGTAAAATAATTGATCAAGGAATCAATCATAAAATCAGAATCACTAAGGTTGGAAAAGACCTCAAGGATCATCAAGTCCAACCCAACGCCACCTAACTCACTAAACCATGTCCCTAAGCACCACATCTACATGTTTCTTGAACACCTCCAGGGATGGTGACTCCACCATTTCCCCAGGCAGCCTGTTCCAATGCCTGATCACTCTTTCAGTGAATAAATTTTTTCTAATGACCATTGATCAATGAATTGATGAATTTGCATTTAACTATGTGCTTACAAATTTTGAGTTATTATCTTTTTGGTTTTATCCTTTGGTTTGAATATGCCAAAGATCTTATGTTGTACTGCTGATTCTTCAAAAGGAAGATTGGATTCAAGAGATTTCAAAAGAAAAACTATGGAAAGAATGAAAAAAAAAGGAAAGAAGGATAAAAAAGTTTTTACCTTTTTATCTCTCTTTTAGAAATAAGCGTAACCCCAGATCACAAACGCCCATAATTTTTTATTTAATATATAACCTAAAGGTAGATGGCAACCATTCAGTTTCTCTGGCTATGGAACCCCAACATGATAGGGTAATCTCATTAAATGACATTATCTGACATTGAGAAGAAGAGACTTAAACAAAATGTAGGTAGAAACCATTGACTCACTCATGAACTTTCTTCATTGCTACAGTGAGAATTTTTGTGATAGTCTCCAAGGATTTGCTTTGCCTGGGGTATTATTTATTTTCTGCCTTGTGCCTAGTTGTGTCTAAAACATTAATTTTTTAAATTAATTTGGTTATTATGCAATGGTACCTAATAATTCTATACAATTCATTATAGGTTTGGAAATTATAAATAACATCAGTTGTTAACAGTCATTATTCAGGATGGATGTAGTTATGAATATTGTTGTATATTTTATGTCTCCAGAAGTTGTATTTTTCTCTAGGGGTTGTTAGGTTCATTTGAAAAACCTTTGCTTGGCATCTAGGTTCTGGTTGATGGCAGGAGCTTACTTCATTAAGGAATACCTAGAAGTACAGTGAGTAAGCTGAGCATTCATGAGGTTCCTAGCATTTGAACATTATCTGGATGTGGTGGGCTGACTGTGGCTGGTTGCCAGACACCCACCCTGCTGCTCGGTAACTCCCTCTCCTCAACAGGACAGGGGTAGAAAGTAAGAAGGAAAAACTCATGGGCTGAGATAAAAGACAGAGGGATCACTTACGAGTTACTGTCACAAGCAAACTAGGCTCGATTTGGGGAAAGTTAATTTATTGCCAATTAAAACCAGAGCAGGATGGTGAGAAACTAAGACAAAACTAAAAACACCTTTCCCTCATGCCCTCCTTCCCTGGCTCAACTTCATTCCATCATTCCTGATTCATCTGCTTCCTACAACCCCTCCCTCAGCAGCACAGGAGGATGGGGAATGGGGTTTCGGGTCAGTCTGTAATGGTTTCTCTGATGCTGCTTCATCCTCATGCTTTCCCTTCTCCAGCACGGGTCCTCTTCAAGGCCTTCACGAAAAGACAGTTCCAGCTTGGGCTCTCCATGGGCTGCAGCTTCCTTCAGGCACATCCACTCACTCCAGTATGTGGTCTTCCATGGGCTGCAGTATGGATATCTGCTCCAATGCGATGCTCTCCCAGCCTTCAGAGACAACCTGCTTCATCATGGTCTTCTCCACAGGCTGTTGGGGAGCCTCTTCTCCGGTGACTGGACCACTTTTTCCCACTCCTTCTTCACTGACCATGGTTTCCATAGTGTTATTTCTCTCACCTTTTTTTCTCACTCCTGTCTCCCACAGCTGCTGCCCAGCACTTTATAACCCATTCTTAAATATGTTATCACAGAGGCATCACCACCTTCACTGATCAACTCAGCTTTGGACAGTGGCAAGTCCATTTTGGAGCTGTCTGGAACTGTCTCTGTCTGACATGGGGACAATCTTTTCTCCCAGAGACCACACCTGCAGCAACCCTGCTGCCAGCACCTTGCCACATGAGCCCAATACACTAGAAGAATAAAATTACACTATCAGTTTACACTAGAAAACCCAGTACACTAGTGAACAAAATTAATCTTAATGTCTGGTAAAGAGCATGCTAAGGAATAGGCCTAAGATGAAGGAGGAGCTGTTATATCTGATTTGTTCGAGGTAGAATGTAGATTAGAGCTGGAGTAGCAGTCGTGGGGGTTAAAAAGTGGAAAGAATTAGCCAGCAATAATGGCAGGAACAATGGCAGGAAGACTTTGAGAGGAGAATGAGATTAGGACTAGCCATAGTTGAAAGAAGTCTAGTTGAAGTGACACAGTGTTCTGGAACAAGACTACCTTAATCCCTAAAAAAGAAAAAGCAGAAAATAACACAGAACTGGTTTATTGTTTTGTCCATACGAGTATATTGCATGTGCTGCCTGGAGAATGGTGGGTCTGAGACTTTTTGCAGAACAGGTGTACTTGAGGGATGCTTCTCTGAAAAAATAAAATATGAAAGCTTCTGTCCACTAGCCTAAAACTCTGGAAAAAAGTTGTGCTTTAGTAACAACACAATGTAAATTTTTATGAACTTCTGAACTTGAACTTGGAAGGACCTATTGAAATCCATTAGAAAGAGTTATTGACTTTTTGTTAGCTTATGACCTGGTTAATTTTTTAAAATAAATTTTTATTTTCCTTTCTCTGTCTCACTAGGAATATGAAAAAGGCGCCAAATAACTCTTTGGCATATAGATTGAGCTGTACTTTTAAGGCTGAGTTGTACTTGCTCTCCCTCATATTTTTGGTCTTCAGTCATTCAAATATAACTTCTGCCATTTTTGTGGATCAAAAGCTTTCTGAATCCTGAACTTTGCCTATGTTGATTTTAATTGTTTTATGCTGCATTTTACAGTTTGTGCCTAGAACACAGATGGTAGATATTTACCATATAAAAAATATTATTATGCATCACATGCCAGGCACCACTGATGTAGTAGAGAAGGAATGCCTTGATCTGCATAAATTTGTTGCATACATTTTCATACATTTTCAATATCTCTTAATGTATTTTTTCTCACCCTTTCTTCTTCTCTAGTTTTCTATCATATTTTATGATAACTCACTCTGGATATTCACTTTTCCAGCTGTATATTAGCCTTTGATTAAATATGTGTTACTTTGACTGGACGCTTCCGTTACCAAAGCTACTCCATTTCAAGCAAACTGGGGTAGCTAAATTCTACATTCCAGTGTATTTGGAGCAGACATATCCTGACAGAGGTCATCTTACAAGTATGAATACTTTCAAAAGTAAAAATTCATGCTTTACATAGTTTAAAAAAAAAAAAGCTGTTGTAGTGTATGCACTATCCCAGTGGCCCATTTAGAATTCCTACTAAGAAAGCTGTTAGTGTTGAAGCCTGTATTCAACACGTGTGTCTTATGTTTCCATGTATGTTACATGATATACCGCTATTGTTCCTACCTTTCATATTCTAGGGTGCATTGCATTGCTCCAGTAGCTTTCAGCTATGGTTCATAATACACCTTCTACCTTGAGTGCATGTTAACAAGTTTGTTACCTCTCTCATGGTGGTAAATTTTTAGGATATGCATGTGTGTCCAACCAGATGTGGAGAGAGACAAAACTACTGTAAATGCAGTACAGATACCAGATACCTCATTATCAGTAGTTTACCCTAACTAAATGTATTAAGATGAGAAAGGAAAACAATAAGAAAATGAGGTTCAGCCTATGTGTCTTTGTTCATAGAGCTCATCTTGTTTGGAGATAGTATTTCCAAACAACTCTAGTTATAGCTTTCTCCCAACCAGTGAGGCCTTTTGAATTCTGCTTCCTCAAATGTTCTGTCTTGTTGATGCTGTAACTTGATAGTGTCACCAGAGTTATTAAAGCTCTGCTCACCAGCGCAATAGAAATCCTCGAAAAGCCATCGGGTACATGAAGTGTGCACTTTCGCAGTTATTTTATTTGTAGGATTTCTTTTTCCATGTGCAGCTTTACAGATATTAAAAAGTATACTTAATCTGTTCAGTTGGTCATCTCTTGAATAGCTGTTCCTATTTAGTGTTGCTGTTTGGGCAACTTTTAAAGCATTCTTTGTTCATGAAGCAGGACCAAAGCATTATGGAGATAATAATGATGTTATGAGCAATAGATGCTCTTAATATGTGTTCACATTTTGGAAAGATTGTAACTTGGATAGACTCTTTTGGCCTAATTTTAAACTGGTTTATGTCACATGCTGTTCCCATTGACTTGGCAGAATTAATTCACTAAATGCAATTATACATGTGTGTGCTGGTTTTGGCTGGGATAGAGTTAATTTTCTTCATAGTAGCTAGCATGTGGCTGTGTTTTGGATTTGTGCTGAGAATAATGTTGATAACACCCTGATGTTCTAGTTGTTGCCAAGCAATGCTTACCTTAAGCCAAGGACATTTTCAGCTTCCCATGTTATTCTAGTGTGCAGGTGCACAAGAAGCTCGGAAGGAATACAGCCAGAGCAACAAATCCAATGGCAAATGGGATATTCCGTATCATCCAACATCATAGCCAGTATATAAATGAGGGGCAGCCAGGAAACTGGTGCTCTCTCTCTTCTGGGATTGCAGTTTTGAGACTGTCTTTGCTCCAGGATCATTAGCCAGGAATGACTAGGGCCTTGATTAGTGGGAAGTGAGCAGTTCTAGTGTGTATTACTCAATTTTATGTTCAATTATTATTATTATAGTCTTTAATTTTATTTAAATTATTAAATTGTTCTTCTCTTAACCCATGAGTCTCCTTGCCCTTACCGCTCCAATTCTCTCCCCCATTCCATGGAGGGCAGGTACTGACTGAGTCACTGCATGGTGTTTTTGGCCAGTGTCTGTGTTTGAACAATGACAATGTATAACCGAAACAGATTTTTTTTTTCCTTTTGCCCTGTTTCTGTTCTCAGTTACTTGTACCTCCCTTGTACAGCCACATGAACACAAAAGTAATGTTACCATGAGCAAGTCTATTATGTTTTAGGGATGGCTACACAACTTGGTAATTACATAAAACACATATATAAGTACTTAATTGTGTAATGCTGGGAGTTGGTACATTGGTTTCCTGAACATCTGTGGCTCTGCACCAGTTCCCACGCTGGAGAGAATTTTGCCTCTTAGTTCCACTGCCATGTTACTACCTTAGCACTTTTCCACTAAATTGTTCTTTACGCTGTCATGTGAGCTCCTACAAAATTATAATGGGTTTTAACGAATGCGTGAATTATACCCCGGGCAACTAACATTTGTCTTTGAGGTAAGACCCATGAATATACATACCTATATATGCATATGGTAGTAAACATTTTAGACTTAATAAAAACATACTTTCCAGCAAGAAAATGATCACGTCTTAAAGTTTTTGAGTTTGTTTGAAAAAGAATGGACTGAGAGAAACTGGGTTGTTTCTAGAGTTCAGTGCAGTTGTGCTTGATTAAAGTTTTGGCATTAAAATCTCATCACTTTCAGGGAAAAAAACTCTATCAGGTAAAAGTGAAATTTGAAAAGTGAATTTCAAAAAGTGAATTTCTTAAGTTTTGTGAGGTTTTGTCAAAATAGCTCAGCAACAAATACAGGAAACGTCTCAATTACTCCCTCTCCCTATATTTTCCCTTAACTTACATTTCAGTACATCTACCTACATCCGAAGAGGATGATCTAGGAAGACGACTGTTTTATTGCTAGCAGTTGTCTGTTGCAGGCATCCTGTTGTTTAGAAAGTGCCTGTACAGAAACCTAACTTGTCTGGAGCCCACAACCAGGACAGCTATTCAGACACTGAAGACTAGATTGAAAATTTTTACTCCCAGCATGTGCTGAGACTGATTCCTATGTTCTAAGTAACATGGATGTGCCTACAAGTAATACATAGCTCGAAATCATAAGTAGATCCGAAGTAAATGGATTAGCCTGGATGGTAATGGTTTTAGTATAGTTAGTATAGCTTCCACTCTCTTTGGGAAGTCTTTCTTTCTGGGATCTACATTATGTGATGAAAGAAGTTAGGTATCTCTTCCTATATCCCAAAATCTGTAAGTAGCTTGGTTTCACCTAGCTGTTAAAAAATCTCCAGACGATAGAAACTGATGTGTATTTGGCAATATCTTTTGTAGTGGTGATACAATGGTTAGTTTAGAACTTTACTGAGGACAAACGTTTGCCTGAATTGCACTCCAAATGTCAAAAATTATTAATAGTCAGATGATCACAATGTGCACTTTAGATCTTGAATAAATGTCTGAACAGAAGACATTTCTCCTTTAAGAAATAGTTAAGCAGGTATATTATCCTGCTTGCTTCTTCATGACAATTTATTTGTTTGACATGAGGGGACCAGGTGTGTTAATGGACACTGATTTGAATAATAAACAAGTTAATTTTGCTATTGGAAAGATCCCCACTTCTTTATTGGAGCCTGTCATCTACTCATCATCTAAAAACGGTGGTTTCTTATTTTTTGAGGACATGAAAATAATTTTAATATGATTAAAATGGAGGAAATCAGGGTCAAGTAATTATAAGGCCATCCAAATTCTGATTGGAAGAAACATTTTTGTGTGTATACTTCATATTACAGTAGTAAAAATGAGACTGAAAATGTGTGTATTGTATCTGAGTCATGGGGATCAGAAAAGGGAATGCAGATTTTGAATTTGTAAGGTGAATGAAAAACCATGCATGCCATGTTTCTTTTCCACTTTGCCCAAAGATATAGCAAAAGTAAAGTAGTGCTCTCACAAAATGGTTTAATGAAGGATAGGGTTCGAATTCCTATCTGATAACCATTTACAGATGGATGTACAAAGGCAATACCTGAAAATGTAAAAGATAATCAATGTGAATAAAAATCAGGCTTTGACTACTTTACTGCGATGTTATTACTTCCTCTGTGTGGTGTGTTTCCAATTTGGAAAAACAAAAACGCAACTGTGAGCAGGAAAAAAATATATCCTTCAATAGTGACTCAATTTTTTGAGAAGACCTAATGGTTTTATTTTCATGCATAATGCCTGTGAAGTTCCACAGACCATAATTTCTAAATCCATCAGGGATACCACTGTAGTACTGTTGCCCTCAAAACTATCTGTAATGGATTGCTTGCTTTTGATTTGTAGAGTGACATGACAACCAGGATTAACTTTCACCCCTCCCCCTTCAAACATGCAGACCCCATTAAAAAAATTAAAAGGGGAAGTCATAACTGTTAGATTAGATCATGTTTTTGAATACTGGACTCTAAAATCCTTGCACCCAGGCTGCTAAAACTAGAAGATTGATACTTAATGATGTTTCTTGCCCTTTTTTCCCCCTGTCTGAGCTATAAACCAGATTTGACAAGCTCTTTTTAAAAAGTGCTTGAAGAAAAGGAGAAGACAAATGAGAGAAGAGAGGGAGAAAATAGGTTCTTAAGAGAGGCTTTGGCATCTGAAGAGTTGGGGAATGACTTCTGAATTTGGCAAGTCCACAAAAATATCTTACAGTACATATATTTTACACAAAAAAGTATGCTGCTTTTGAGTGAAAGATTAGAGGTAGATGGAGCCTAGGTTTCATACCTAACTATGCACACATTTGCTTCTATCAAAACACATTTTCTTTAGGTAGAACCTTTGAAATTTAAATGCAGAATAGAGGACATCATTTTAGGTATGAGAAATCCTTAATGAAATGAGGAGCTAATCAGAAATAACTTTCTAAATTCAACAGAAGAGTACTGCGTAAGATTTGGAGGATTAGCTTGCTTCTGTGTTTGGTGCAACATCTATTAGCATAATACATTCCACT
This sequence comes from Pterocles orientalis, assembly GCA_011057875.1. Classification (NCBI taxonomy): domain Eukaryota; kingdom Metazoa; phylum Chordata; class Aves; order Pterocliformes; family Pteroclidae; genus Pterocles; species Pterocles orientalis. The sequence continues at coordinate 321,903 of WKFP01014331.1, forward strand.
GTGATGTTTAAATCTTATTTTAAAAAATGGTTACAGTCCAGAGAAGAGTTAGGAGATGGATTAAGGAATTGTAAACAAGTCTTTTGTTGTGTGGAATGTAAAGAAATCACAAATGCAGTGTCTTCAGTTTCTTACAAAATATGCAATGTAGTGGAAGACTCTTCAGCTTAACAATGAAAGTTACAGTAAATCATATGGCTAGAGTTTGAAATGAGAAAAACTGAGAATAAACTAAATACAGAGTTTTCATTACAAATACTTACCATGAGCCACTGCTAATTCTCTGGCAGTGAAAATTCCAAAATCAAGGGGTTTTTTTAGATCGTTGTTTTTTTTTCTGAGATTTAATTCAAAAGTTGGTGTACTTGAAATGAATATCAGTTTAGGGAAGGTTGTGGTTTGCTTCATGCAGGCTAAAATGAATGATTGCGTGAGTTCCTTCTTGCCTTAGAATGTGTGATTTGGAGTTGATTCTTCAATCTGCCTCAGGTATTTGTGCTGGAAAATCTTCAGCAGAGGAGGTATTTCCTGGGAAGAAAGAAAATAAAAAAGAGAGCAGAAATAATAGGTGAATAAATTAACCTATTGAAATAACCTCTTCTTTTGAGTGTGGCCAGGTGGAAGAATAGACTAAGTGAAAACTTTTCGAACAGAAGAACTTAGCTATCTGAGCAATCTTTCTCCCTATGCGGAAAAGCCCATTATGTAAAAATTCTTAAATGCATTCATAGATTTTTTTCCTGCTTTTTCTGTGCATGAGACAGCACAAACTCAAGTTTACTGTCATCAGCACTTTATTCAGAGAACTTTGGATTTGCCCAGTTGTTTCCGGGGTCTTAAATCTGGAAATCTCAGACTTTGTTCATCTCCATCTTGTTTAGTTTCTTATTTTTCTCTTTTCAGGTTGGAAAGTATTTCTATATTGCTCCTTATTTTTTTCACATGTCCCATAGCTACTTAATATAGTATTTCTAGACAATATTCCAAATCCTCAAAATGTCATCAGGATGTAATTTTTCTCTGGGTTATCTGTCAGGCATGAAAATATAACTTGGTTATCATCCAGTATCAAAAGCTAATCCAGTTGAAATAATTGAAGTAATGGACTGAAAGTGCAGCATAATTGATTTGCATATATATTTTTGTTTAAATAGAAAGTGAATGTGTATTTGGTCTAGATAAATTTACATCCCATGGACTGCAGACTTGAAAGAATGAGGAAATGAGGCAACATTTTCTATACCATTAATGAATCACTAAATACATCTGATAATTAAAAGTTACCTTAATATTTTTCAAGGGAATTTAGTAATGATCTCCTAAGAGGAGAAAAATTTCCATCCTTTTTATAGCTTTTGTTGAGGTGTGAAACCTGGGCTACTTAAGTGGCATTTCAGTTTAGCAAAGAACAATAAAACTGAAAATTGTTTAGGCATGGAAACGAAAAGAATTTTCCATGCTCCTGGCTGTCTGGTCATCAGTTCCTGTTCTGGCCAAAGGATAATTAATATATTAACACGAGAACCACAAGAATGAAAGAGATACTAGTACTACCTCTACAGAGAAAAAAATTGCTGTGTGAGCTCAGTCCTTATTAGATGACAGAAACATGCATGACAGTGACTTCTGAATAGCTCAGCTGTTGGAAAAATTACCATCAGTGTTCATCCCTTAGCAAGCTCCATGTCCTGGTTTTGGCTAGGACAGAGTTAACTTTCTTCATAGTAGCTAGTGTGAGGCTGTGTTTTGGATTTGTGCTGAGGAGAAAGCTGATAGCATACTGATGTTTACAGCTGCTGCCAGGACAGTCAAGGACTTTTCAGCATCTCTGCTGTGCCAGTGTCTGCAGGTGCAGGAGAAGCTGGGAGGGAGCACAGCCCAGTTACTAGCCTAGGATTTGATCTTAGGTTTAGGATTGAGACCCAAATTGGCCAATGGTCTATTCCATATCATGCACGTCACGCCCAGCATAAAGATGGAGCTCTCTCCAGAAGTTCTCTCTCTGTTGTCTCCCTCTCTTTCAGGGTCATCTCACTCTCTCAATCAGCTCTTGGTCTCTCAGACACTTGGGCTCTTATCTCCATTCCAGGACTGCTGTTTCAGGACTCTCCCTGCTCTGGGATCATTAGCTGAGAACAAGCTGAGCCTGCGTCATCGGGTGGTGAGCAGTACCACTGTATATCACTCATGTCTATATTTGTAGATAGTATTATTATTTTTGGTTTTATTATTCTTGTTATTACTACCACTACTATTATTATTATCATGATTATTTTCAATTTTATTGTAGTTTAGTTATTAAATTGTTCTTAACTCACAAGTCTCTTTTCCCTCTACACCTTTAATTCTCTTCCTCATCCCCAGGAGCGGGGAGGGTGAGCAAGCATCTATGTGGTGTTTGCTGCCAGCCAGGTTTAAACCACAACACACCAGAAATTCACTCCTTGGTTGAATGTTCTCGTCGTTAAAGTTTTCTGACATGGAATCAGATGAGAAATTCCCTTGCAGTTATGTCATTCTTAAAAGTACCTTTGATGTAATTTTCTGATGTCTAGAGGAGGATGAGCTCATTCTGCATACTTAGTATAAATCAATTAAAACATCATGGAACAATTAAGCATAAATTTACTGGAGATGTGGCTTCATGACTTCTGCTGTTTTTGTAACAAATATGCCTAATTTAGGAACCACAAACAGCAGCACATCTTCCAAAATCTGTTCCATGAACACTTTACAGCTTTCTAATGATGCCCAGTCCACATGGGGCCTCCTTTAATGGTGGTACTGTAAATTAGCCAGCAGTTTTTTTTTTTTTTCAGGTTTGTATGAAAATTATGTACAATTGGACAAGGCCAAATTATAATATGTAGAGAAAAAAGTCTAGGAAGGGAGACTGGAAGGAAGCCATGCATGCCATACACTGATTCACTATTTGTGGAAACAGTCTCAGTGATAGGCTGCAAGAGGTTTTTACTGAAAGGGTTAAAGTGCTAGCCAAAGTTGGAGTTTTAAACTGCTATGTGAATGAATTGCAGAAATACCTTGAGGGTTGAACTCTAGCAAGTGAATCATACCTTTAAATGACTCTCATTTAGACCAAACAAATGCAAAAAGCTCACAAGTTCTGTTTATTTTATATTTACAAATAGGATTTTTGTTCTGTGTTCTGAGAGGTGGTCCCAAATTGAGAAGCTCTTTTGATGTATGTTTTAAGAATTCCAGAGCTCATCTCTGCTTGTTTCAAATTTATTTTTTGTTCTTTTACCAGTCTTTTTATTGGGGAAAAAAAAAAGAAAATTTTCCCCTCTGCTCTTTAATGTAGACAAAGCCATTTTATTAAATTTTTAAAATTCAAACCAGCTGCAGTATTAATGTTCTAAATGACAACTGCTACAGCAGTGGCTTTATCATGCAGGTTGTTACAATATATTTAAATGATATTATGTGTGTCCATAGGAGCAACAATAGCATGTTGGATCCCAGACTACTTTTTACGCCCCTGCCAAACTCTGCAAAAAACAAGCACTCCTGCCCCCCCGCAGGCCCCCAACTCCATACAAATTTATGGGACTGTCCCAGAGGTCCTGAATTAATAATATGTAGCATGTGCACAAGAATGATAGATGGAACAGGAATGGCTTATGTCTCTGTTAAATACTGCGTTGTAAAAGTTGTACCAATATATGTTTGTAAGACAGGTCCTATTTCTCTTGCTTTCCTGAAGGTTGCTAATCTCTCGGGCAGATAAAGAAGGGGGTAGCTTCTGAAGTTTTGGATTTAAGAACCCTGTAGCGTACTGCATGCTTTGAAGTGAAGCACTAAAGCACCGTTAAATTTTAAAATACAGTTCAGAAGCATTATGTTTTCTTATACCCTCCAGTTCTCAGTCCAAATGACTAAATTTCAGATTAAGGAAAACAAAAAAACCCCAAAGAACAAAACAAGTGCAAAGCACATAGGAGTGTGAGTGGGATATAAGGATAACAGTGAGTCACTCTGTAATATGCCATAGCTGAAAAGTGACAGCTGCCTTGTCACAAGGGCTGTTTTGCATTTAAAAGTGAAGATTATATGGACAACAGGAACAGTCTCCTTTCCATTCCGTATACAGCTCACAGAGAGAGTCCTGTAAACGGGGAGAAACAATTTTAGAAAGGACGTCCAGGTTTTAAAAATTCTTCTACATTGCAGGTAGGAAAAAAATTCTAAAATTTTCAGTGATTAAATAAGTACAGAAAAATAATATCAGGTTGACTTGATTTCAATTTCACCTTGTCAAAATTATAATTGTATATGTTCTGCAAAGTCACTTCAAAAGGAAAGGCATTATGAAATGGGACAATTGTAATGTTTATTCCTAAAATGTCAAGATGAGATATTTTCACATTGTTAAAACAGCATTTATTTAATATTAAATGCTACTTACACCTCATTCTGCGTGTTGTGGTTTAACTTGGCAGACAGCTGAATACCACACAGCCATTTGCTCACTCCTCCTCAGTGGGATGGGGGAAAGAACTGGAAAAAAGGGAAACCTTATAGGTTGGGATAAAGACAGCTTAACAGGACAAAAAAGGAGGGGAAAATAATAATAATAATAATAATAATAATAATAATAATAATAATAATAAAAGAGTATACAAAACAAATGATGCACAATGCAATTGCTCACCTCCTGCTGACTGATGCCCAGACAGTCCCTGAGCAGCCACGCTGGCCCCCAGCCACCTCCCCCCAGTTTTATTGTTCGGCATGTTTGGCATGATGTCATATGGTACGGAATTGTGGAGGACGGTCGGGCTGTGGGCAGCTTCGACCTTGAGACACAGCTGTGCCTTTAAGGCATAGATGTGAACGGCTTCGGGGAGGTGAAGAAGCGAGGTGGAATACAATGCATTTTTGCTTTCAAGCAAGCTGCTTGAAATACAGTCCTGTACATTTAACTTTCTTGCCATAAGACATTTTGGATCAGAAGTAATCTGGAAGTTCTCTTGTATCATTGAAATTTGAGTGGGGAGGAAAATTAATATAGATTCAAAGGGGTTGTTTGATACTGAGTCTAGAGAGGACTTTGCTGCCTGCTGTTTAGTGTCAATTGTGGTATGGTATGTACTGGTGAGGAAATGCAACACTTTGGTAACACTGGACATTTTTGGATTCCCAGCTGCCATTTTACCCTGGCTGGCAGCAAAACACCACAACACAGCTTGCTCCCTCTCCACCTGCCCTCTCCTGGGGATGGGGGGGAGAATTAAAGGGGTAAAGGCAAAAGAGACTTGTGGGTTGAGAGAAGAACAATTTAATAACTAATCTAATAATTATTGAAATAATAATAATGATAATGATAATACTAACTTATACAAATATACAAATGAGTGATACTCAGTGATACTGCTCACCACCCAATGACTAAGGCTCAGCCTGTTCCCAGCTAATGATCCCAGAGCAGAGAGTGTCCTGAAACTTCAATCCTGGAGTGGAGATAAGAGCCCAAGTGTCCAAGAGACTGAGAGACTGAGATGACCCTGAGAGAGGGGTGACCCAGAGGGAGACAATCCGGAGCAAGAGAAAGAGAACTTCTGGAGAAAGCCTTATCTGCATACGCTGGGCATGACGTGCATGATATGGAATAGACCATTGGCCAATTTGGGTCTCAATCCTAAACCTAAGATCAAATCCTAGGCTAGTAACTGGGCTGTGCTCCCTCCCAGCTTCTCCTGCACCTGCAGACACTGGCACAGCAGAGATGCTGAAAAGTCCTTGACTGTCCCGGCAGCAGCTGTAAACATCAGTATGTTATCAGCCTTCTCCTCAGCACAAATCCAAAACATAGCCTCACACTAGCTACTGTGAAGAAAGTTAACTCTGTCTCAGCTGAAACCAGGACACCGGTTTAAGATTAGACATATCACAGTGGTTTGTTATGTGTTTATTCACTCTTAAAAATGTATACAGTGGCTAACCACCTCAAATTACAGTTGTAGACAACTCTTAATTTTGGTGTTTTCTCTTGAGCAGTGATTGTTATACAATATTGCAAAGTACTACAAATGTATGTATTAGATTTTGTAAGTGAATTTGCCACTCGTGAAAGTGAATTCCACAAGTACCAGTTCCGATGACGAGTCACATTGATAGGGTGCCATGGCACTTGAAAAGGCCTAAAAAAATTTTCCCTTCCCTTTATCTGTGAAAATATAACCATAAGCATTAGCTTCCAGCTTTCATTGGTTATAGTATTCTATGAAACATCCACAATAGACCATCTTAAGGCAACAGAGAAGTATGTTAATCAGCATTTTGAGCCTTAGTTTTCAAAGTTAGTTAATACAAAAATCTAAAATACAAATTATTCTATTCTGCAGTCTATCCTCAAACTTCACTCTAAATATAACTCCATTGTAATGCAACCAAAAATAACCATATTTTCACAATAGTAATCTAGGTCTTACATGGAAAGTATGGGACATACCAAGGAGTACTCAGATGACTCGTGATTAAATTGCCCACAACACTCTGATAAGGAGACAACGGAGCTGTTGAACGAAAACAGATCAGGAGTTACCTTTCTTATCTCCATTGGATAGAATGACACTGTCTGAATGTTAGTGGTACTTTTTTTTTAGAGAAAAGTTGAGTTTTCTTTATGTAAAAATTCTGCGGTTTGTACAGCTTTGTTCATTTAGCAATACACAGAAAGCGGCATTTTTACTGCCTTTTAGTCCTTCTTGAACATAATCAAATGGCTTAAACAGAATTTAATGTTCAGCTATGTAATTGTTCAGAAACAATGTATTTCTCTAGAAGTTTAATGCAACAGAGGCATAGACAAGGAGTCAGATGTCTCTACCTAAATACCTGCTACATAGTGCAATTTCTGGAAATGGGAAAAGGACTGGGAAAGAGAAAGAAGAATTCTCTGTCTCTATGAGAGGCAATTAACTTAGTGTGAATGCTAGTTCTCCACATTCACTTTTGGAATGGCTGATTCATTAGTGAACTGATAGAGAAATCACTGTTGAACAATGTATGTCAGAGAGGAGGATGGCAAGCTGGGGAAGTCACTAATTCGGAGTAATGTTTTAGATATATTTGCTGCCTGATATGGAGCTGGTGCACAGACCTCAAGAATTCCTACTCCTAAGCACTGTGTTAACTCCCCAGATCAGTAAGGACAAGAATGTTGAGGTTCAGACTCCTGTATCAACCAAAGCAGAGACATCTGTCTATGTTCTGACATGCCATGCATAAATAGCAAAGGAGAGAAGTTGGCTCCAACTTTGGATCATTTTGGTACACCTACAGCTAGTGTTAGGGACTGTGTAACACGGAGGTAGTTAAAGAAGGCTGCGTAGATATGGGCCGTAGCTTCTTTTGGATCAATTCCTGACATATAAAATACCAATAATAATAGGGGGCTAATTCCCCATTTCATAGAAGTGCTGTCAGGATAGTATGTTTAATAAGTCTGTGGGTATGCTAAACATATTAGTGTCCTAATGAGATATTATTAAGACTTTAGCAGTGGTCTGTTACCTCTTCTTCTTTCTTTGAATCTTGTTTTATTTCTCAGGCTCACAGTGATAAGAATACTGCCCTTATGATCTTCATTTCTCAAGTCAGATTTCATCCATTTTTGCTTGCAGAACATGTTCATAGGCATGTAAAACATGTGGAAAAATGGTAAGACTTAGAATTTTAGAAAGGAAGATTGTCCATTAGCTCTTCAACTTTTTGTAGCCCTCCAAACAAAACTGAGGAAACAATGAAATACAGCTAAATATGAAGATTCTATTTGGCAGGAATGTTTGTAAGTGGTCATTGTTAATATACCAGGAATATGTCTAGATTTCTGGTTTAGTAATATTTTACTGTATTGCACAAGCCCCAATTGGTGTTTGCGTTTCCTCTTGCTCATCACTCTCTGGCTTTATTGAAATCTGCCTCTTTGTCTTTAATAAGTACTATTGGATGTTGTTCTTGCAGGGCATTGTTCTTGCTGCTTCCTTCTTGCAGTGCTTGAAACACAGTTTAGCCCTTTTTTCTCCTTATATTCTACTAGTGAAATAAGCCATATAGGAAGATGGCATGAGAAAGAGTTGGATAGATAGAATTAGGAAAAAAAATCCTTACGTTTAACTTGAGCTCTTCTTGCATGACACACAGACACCTTTCTGATAAATCAGATTTGACTGAACACTTGCAACAGACTGTGAGTGCCCTAATGTTTGACAGCTCCTGTTTCAGGTTTCCTACATGAGAGCATGATTCACTATCAATCGATCCACCTCCTGAAATTGAATCTTAAATCTTTCTGCAAGTACGGTGCTACACTCTCGTCATGCAGGAGGGAAATAGTCTGTTGCTCATTCTGACTGTGAAATGAGCCAGTGCTATATGATTACCCTTCAGTTTGACTCTGGGAAGTAACTTGAACCTCATCAGATTGTGAGTTGTTTGGTTTCCCTGTGTAGGTGCGCACTCTTTTCACAGGCTTTCTGAAGTGTTGCTGTAATTGCTGATTTGTGTTGATTTTTCATTTCACATAACACCATATGCTGCACTTGAGAGATGTGCTCATAACTTGTTTCCACACAGACTAAGTCCTGGATCACACACATTGTGTTGCTGCAATTTCCTTTGACAGTCAGGCAAGAAAGCCTGCTGCAGTTGTGGACTTGTTAAAAGGCAAGCTTCTTGTGAAAACCAGTAGACAGAGTCTATGTAGCCTAAACAAAGGTGGAATAATGTAACAAATGTGTAAATGAACTTGTGATAGTTTCACATTTGTGTCAGTTCACACAATGAAATAGTAAAGGTTCTCCCAAAAGAGGAATTAAAAATTAAAAGGGATTGAAATATTAAAAGTGATATAGTAGTGGCAGTGAGAGAAAATTATTGCTTCCATGAAAAAAAAGATAAAAAACTCCTAAAGCAAAAAAAGTTCTCATAGAGTTGCAGGAAGATGAGTGTTTATGAATAAAAATATCCAAAATGATAGGTAAGCTTTAGAAAATCAGTGTTTGTTCAAAGCTTTAAGTCAGTTTTGAACAGTAGGAGTGAGATTTCTGTGTGTGTCACCTCACCATGTGTCTGTCTCTGGTGGAGTTTCAGTGAAAAACATGACATATCCAAGGCTAGCCCACTGTCAGAGTTGGGACCTGAAGCTAGAGTTAGATCCATTCTGACAATACCCACATTCCTATAGCTTCCCTGCCTTCTACCATTCTCTCCATCATTGTGTAGGCACAAGCTATTTTAAGTCAAGTCAATATCTTGCCCATTATCAGAACAACTTGATGACCCAGAAGGTAATTTTACAATGCTTTTTCAAACTTAGAGAAATAAATTCAATAAAAGTGCCTCAAATCTTTTGGGGGAAGTGACAGTCTAATAATTTAAGCAACATGTTCATTATAAAACTGCAGAACATGTCTCACTGGGGGCAGAAGGAGATATATTTGGTTATTGAACTTTCTTTTCTTCACTAATTTAGTCAATTCCTGTATAGACAGAATGACAGTGTCCCTTATTGTGACACTTACTATGCAACCAGGATGTGCATAAGGGTAAGAGTATACTTGCCAGTGGAAGTGATGCTAATATGATTGCTGTATATGCAGTGGTAATTTTCTCCACTTGGTGTTTTGACTTGCTTAAATTCACAGAAATTAATTCCTGAGGTATGAATAAAAAAAATCATTAAGCACAATTGGCTAAGTTCTTTTCAGTTATTTACTATAATTACCATGCTTTCTCCTTTTGAGTGTGTCATGGTGAAGCAGGTAGAGATGGTGACAAGAAATTCTGTTCCACTTGGGTACCACATTGCTGACTATTGGGAATGACGTATGGCTGTGTGAAAGTGAACATAGTGCTTGTACTGTTTACCTGTTAGTGTTGTTAAGCCATTATATTTTTCCACTGAAAGGAACTTTTTAGGCAGTTTAAAGCTTGTACTCCACTTCTCCAAATTTGTTTTGTCTGGTGGTCTGATTCATTTTGTAGGAATGGGTGGTCTTTTAATCACTGAGCCTCCAGCTCACTCCAGTGTCCTCACTTCTGGAACAGCTGAAAAAGTCAGTGCAATTGGAGTCTCCTCTACAGTGTGTGGCTGTAGAGCATAGGACTGATCCCTTCTTCTTGTTCCTTCTCTGAAGAGAGCCTTTTCTTGCATCTCAAGTGCAGAAAGAGAGAGAAAGGGCATTCTGTTTTGGAGAGAATTTTGCTACTTCAAATCTTTATTTCTTTCTGATACAGAGTTAAATCTACAGCTTCTGAAATTCTTGGTGAAAAATGAAACTGCTGTCTTTGGCTTGGAATAGGTCACAAGGCTGATTGGCAGGGAGGTGCAGGCCCTGGAGTGCTGGGATGCTGAGGAGCTGGGTGAGCAATGGAGAAAGCAGCCACTGAAGAATGCCAGAAGTGCCTCTCTGCAGCATTCTGCTATGAGGAGGGAGGTGGATTTTTGTCAGTTCCCGTTGCTTTCTTAGAATGATGGTGGGTGCTCAGTGCATGAGGTTTGGAGCAAAGGTGACTGAGAACATTCTGTGTCCCCCCTCCTCCTCCACTCCCCTCAGTCCCATAGGGACAGTACCCAGATGGGTGTCTCAGCTGAAAAAGGGTTGTGTGTGCAAGGTTCCCAGTCACAACGGGAAAGAAGGCCAGGGGCCTTGGGTCAGCTACAGCATGTACTGGCCCCACAACTTTGAGGTAGCATCAGATTAATAGCAATCGTCTGGCATGCAAATAGTACAGCATGGCTGCATTTGTGTTTCTACAAAGCGAATCTGTTTTCCCAAACTGCTGTTTTCTCCTCATGAAAGGTATTATTTATGCTGATAAAGAGCTACTTTGCTCTTTATTAATTTATTGTGATACTGTCCTGTGATACCTTAAGGCTGCCTTCTTCATGAGTAAACCCGTTAATTTTTGAAGTCCAAAAGGTGCAGGTGGGGAGTGCCTACAGTTTTCCATTGCTTTGTCCTGTTAGTGAATTTTGTGAAGTTATTGATTTAGTAGTAACAATATAGCCAGTCATGATAGCATTGTTTCTGACATGTTTTTGGTGTTTTCTAGCATAAGATAAAAGTTAAGGCCAGGTATGAATTGTCTCCTAAAATAGGAAAAGCCTTTTTAGGCATAATGTCTCGTTACCTGTTTACTTCCTAGGAATGAATATGATGACATACCTATAGACACTGCAGCATACACACCAGCTAGCCTACATCTGTTATCGTATCTGATAAATTCAACGGCATCAAATCCAAAATCATATTCAGTCTGAAAGTTTGTTGAAGATATTTTTCAGAAGAAATGCAATCTTACTATAAAATTTCAATAACTGACTTTCAGCTCCCAGAAAGAATGTTGTTGCACTTTTGAGAATCTTGTGTAATGACAAGCAGAACTTAATTACACACTAATGTCACGTTAAGAAATTTTGATTAAAAATTGTACAAGTTTAGTTGTAGGAAGTGTGGATAAAAGTTGAACTTTGTGGTCATAGGACTTCTGATTTTTAATGCCATTGTACTTCTTGTAGCAAATTTATCATCTACTTGATAATATTGCATTCAGGGCTTTTCTAGTGCTTGATTTATCAAGGAGACTGGCATTGAATTATTTTGTGTTTTATCCCAAGTACCATGAGGGTAAAAGAGACAAGGTTTCTGTCATGGACTGATCACTGCCAAATCATAATTCATGACTCTGCTCATTATTTTTTTTTCTGGAATGTCTGTATTCTCCCTCGCAGCTCATATACGTTTTAACATTTAAGCAGCTCCTTCAGAGGAAAGCCACCATATTTTCTTGGCTGTCTATATGACCCCTGGCAGTCACTTAGCTCTCCTGTTTCTTGGTTTAATTACATGTAGAAAATGGAGATAATTATGCCCACTGAGAAATATTTTAAGAATTATCCCTTTACAAATAAAAAAAGTTTCAAGGGGTTAGTGGAGTGAGTCAGAAGGGGCTGGCCTGCTGATTAATGAGAAAAAAAAATTACCCTGCTGATTGCCAGCTGTGCAACTTCACTTGTGGTTTACTGAACTTTCCAGTTTGAGCAGAAGGTTGTGAACATGTGAAACTGTGAATGGATTTTGAGTTGTGTCTCAGATGTTATCCTCGGATTCTTCTGAGACTGGATATGAAGGATCTAGTCACTAGTTCCGTCTATGGTATTTTGTAAGCTTGTTACAGAAAGTGGACGCTTCTTTCTGTTTATTCACTTTACATGAACCAGTCAGAAACATAGTAAAATAGTCTGAGTTTATAACTTCCCCTTATGTTACGTTGAAGTCAAAAAGTGATTCAGTTGGATTAATTTAGCTCACATCTAGTCAGAAGTTATGACCATATTTGAGGCTCTAAGATAGGCTTGTGTCAGCTTTGCTGCCTGAGTTACTGGCACTGTAAGAGAAAAACAGAGATTGAAAGCAATGATGAGTCTGTATTTGCTATGCAGTAGCATTTTGCCATTTGTGTGCCTGGGCAAAAACAAGACACGCTTTATGGCTCCAAAGTATTCTTGAGAAAGCAGAGAGCTGTTGACTCTGAAGAAATAAAACACTTTTTAAAACATTTAGTTACTACAGCTGTTAGCACATTGGCAAAATGTAAATGATTGTTTTAATCCTGCTAAACATTTTCTTTGGCTGATCTCATGTATTTAATTCTAAAATTGATTTTAAACATTAATATAAGCAGTCAGCTCCTTCCAGATCCCTGCAACTGGAACCTTGTGCAGGCAAAGGCATACACATTAACGGCTAGAAGAAACTGGGCTAGATATTGATTTTTGACTCACTTCTTTCCTAAGAATTGATCAAGAAAAATGTGTGAAAAATTCTAAGTTGCTATTATGAAGTACAAGAAGAAAATACCAAGTTTTGTTTAAGAAAGGGTTTATTTACTTCTTTATTTTTACAAATAATATAGAACAGCTGCTTTCAGATAGCAACCCTATAGATTCTTCCCAAGAATAAAACATGTAGGCTAAGGGTAATATTGAAACCCAAGGTTCAAGGAGCAGCTATAGTATTCAAACTTTCTGAAAGCACTGTGTGACTAATATGCTTAAAGGGTCCAGACGTATGAATTTAAATTACCTCTCTTGCCCTTAAAAAGTAGATACTGACAACATTTGTTTGAGTGTTCTTCCATACTGCTTCCTAGACTTTTCAGTGGTGGTATTTATTTAAGTTGCTCAATGGTTCCCCAAAGCCCTGAGAGATGATATAGCTTTGCTGTGGTACTAGGACTTTATCTGAGAGGACTTCTGCTGGAGGTTCTAGTGACTATGCTTACTGCTTCAGTTGTAACTCTGTAAAAGTTTGGAAACTGGAGACACCTGGGGCTAGTTATCTTAGAGGTGAGGGTAGACTTCAAACTCTCTCCATGTTCCCTGATGTGTAGTGAACCTTGTCAAGGAGAAGTCTAGCTAGAACATATCACAGTCAACTGAATACTCATGGTGCATGGAGTTTGGTAATCTTCTGGAGTTCCTTGCAAAAACATGAGTAGTAAGAGGAAAACCTACCTAAGGTAACAGTTAGCGTTCAATGAGGCAAAAGTGATCTGATGGTTTTTATTCTGCTTTCTAGAAAACTGAAAGTGACTTGTGGTTTGAAACATGGCCAGAAATTGACAACTTTCTTGTGCTTCTGAGTGCATCTGTCATTTTTAGGGTCTCAAGGAGAATGTGAAGAAAGGTCCATGCTGTACCTCAGGTGTCCAAGGTTGTGTACCTGGCTACGGGGAGAGTTGGTGGGAATTTACACTGTACTATGCTGTAGCTGGCAGTGAAAGACTGCAGCCTTAAGGACAACTGCATGTACTGACATGGCTGAGAGAAGGCAGCTTTCCCCTGTAATGGCTTCACCACTGCTCATTAACCAAAAGCGGAGGCTGGGTACATTGTGCCAGCAGGAGGACTGACCTGCTGGCTGGTTGTTTTGATGGGTGCTATAATTCAGTAGCCACTAAGTTTGGTCGAGGCTTATCTAGGTCAGGCTCAGCACCCTGTATCTGGCCAGTGTAATCTGGACACCCATAAATCTATGGGTCCTGATGGGATGCACCCGTGGGTGCTGAGGGAGATGGCGGAAGTCATTGCTAGACCACTCTCCATCATCTTTGGCAAGTCGTGGGAAACAGGGGAGGTGCCTGAGGACTGGAGAAAAGCAAATGTCACACCAGTCTTCAAAAAGGGCAAGAAGGAAGACCCGGGTAACTATAGACCGGTCAGCCTCACCTCCATCCCTG
>WKFP01014331.1:336190-347961 GCA_011057875.1 Pterocles orientalis
GACATTCAAAGCCCGCCTGGATGCGTTCCTGTGCGATCTGATCTAGGTGTTCCTGCTCCGGCAGGGGGATTGGACTAGATGATCTTTCGAGGTCCCTTCCAATCCCTAACATTCTGTGATTCTGTGATTTTGTGAAGTGCCTTTAGACTTGTACCAGTTTGTATTAAAATAGTATAGCCTTTTTTTCAGCCACTAGTTGTGCTTTTGAAAGAGTTTCCTCATAATCACCTCCCTGTGGCATAAGTTAATCCTTTTGAACCCCGAGCAGCAATTATGACACCTTGCCTCTTACTGTGACACAGATTGCTTTCACACACAAATTAAGCAAGTTACACAGTGTTGAATGACATGTTTTTAATGTGAGTCTCCTGCAATATTGTCAGACAACAGTGCAAAATAGTAATTTACAAACTTCAAAAAGATTCTCCAAAGCTAGGTAAGGTAATAATAAGTGTAGCTTGCCCACAATAGTTTTGGTTGAAATGTTGTTGTTAATCCATCTGCTGCAGGAGGATTTGAACTTGTAATGAGATGTGATTTTTTCGTACTGAAGTACCACTTCACAGAGTAACGAGAAAATGTCTCTTTTTTTTGTTTATCTAAATAGACAAATCTGTTTGGTTTGTGTTAGGATGTTGATTTGATATTTAAAGTATTGGTATATTTAAATATCTGATGTTCATTCCTTTACATTTTTTTCATTCTATTATGATATGTTTTCTGAAACATATCTATTTTGACTTATTTTTAACCTGGACAGCATTGACGGGATTTTAGTTGTACCTTTTAGCAAAACAACCTAAACTTCAGCAGTATGTCTGCAATATGCAGTGGGTAATCGGTAAATTTAAATGACTTCACCAGTGTGTATTTTATAATGTATCTACACTGATTTTTTTTAAAGTTAATTCCATGAGGATTTAGACTTATAAGCCTCTTGCAGCTGCTGTATTATCATGATTCATTTTTTATTCCTTCTTAGTAGAGTTACTCTTTTAACATTTTAAGTTCGTTAAAATGCAAGTTTAAATTGCCTGTTGGTCACTGTGGTTGCTGTGCAAATAAACAACAAGGTCCTTTCCCTATCCCCTCCCTCCTAAGTCCAGCTATATGGACTCCAAGTATCTGTTGTTTTGTTCTGCTTTCCTGCTTAACAGAGAGGATATTTTCCATGCCTAAATCTTCCGAAAAGAGTATGATTGGGATACTGTATGGCAGTTTTGTCTGCCTATTTGAGTTGCACTTAATGATTGCATTGGTGGAAGAAGGTGTAGGAATCTAAATGTTTTCAATTTTCGGGCTAGATTTACAAAATAAAGAACTACTTTTTAGTAATCTGATGATTCAGGGAGCAGAAAACCAAAGGAGTGCCCTAGCTTGTGGTCTGTGGGACCCTTGATTTGGGAAGGCTCTTTCAAGGACTAAAGTCAGAGTTGACAAAAGTTTTTTTTAAATGTTTATTTCTTTATTTTGGTTCACACACCAAGTCCCCAGATTTACAATTCTCCTTGTGAGTATTGGATTTTGAGCCTCTAGGAGATGAAAAAGCTGATATCTTTAAAGCATTGCAATGGTGACCTTTGTGAGTGGAACCTTTCTCTTTTGCCACAGCTATGCTTGGCTTTTAATGCTCATTTAATGAGCAATTTAATGCTGACAGAGTCAGACTTGATGTGAGCTGTCTGTTTTGCTCTGGTTTAGGGAGGATACATGTGCCCGGCTTGCTTTGTTTCTTGAAAACATCAACGTGGCCTAGAGAACCGAAGCACGCAAGGAAACTTGCCAAGGAGCAAAGCAGGGCAGACATGCCATTCAGGTATCCCTCTGGAGACAGCCACACTTGGGCTGTGTTAGAATCATTACAAAGGCTTAGCTGGGAAGTCTGTGGCTTTTAATGCCATTTCATTGTAGTAAAACTTGTTGTCCCACCAGCTAAAAGAGTTGGTATTTTAATAGAATAAGCATTTGATTAATGAAACAACATGTACTGTACAGAAGAAATGACCATAAAAAGCTGCTTTTTAACTGCCTAAAGTACCTTTTGCAGCTTGGAACCTTTTATCACCTTGTAAATCGCCTCTTGAGATGAATAGTTGGAGTTAGACAAGGCATACTTCCATTACCAGTGTATCCTCCTTTGGATATTGTTATAGAGCTTGGTCTGCAGCTGCTTCAAAGCTGCCCTTCTCACCAACACATTTTTACATCTTGCTTTCATTATGCCAAGACCGCATTATGTGTTACTGCAGTGGCTTTGCTTTTAATAATCTTCTCGATGCAAACTTTCAGACCCGAGGGAGACCCAATATTTCTCCTTATGGTCACATTCCTTCTCTTACAAGGTGGTGACCATTTTTTGCCACTTTTTTTTATATTTTACAGGCAATATTCAAAGGTCCTAGTTAACAAAGAATTAAACTTAGGAGGAGACAAAGATGCACAATAAATCCTACTGTAACCTGAATATAGGAGAGAAAATAAAGTTATGTCATTTTCATTACAGAGGATTGAAAACTTCTCATTGCTTTCAGTGGGAGTGTAAGTAGGAAAATAAAAGACATGACCCTAACAACAAACAGATGGCATTCCCTTTTCTGTGATTTTGTACACTTTTGAAGTTGTAGAAGAACTGCATAAGCAGTCATGCTTTCAATTATTTTCCCCACTAACAGAGGCAGACGCAAAATTTATTTGTTCTTTCTGACTGATTGCTCTTCCATTCCAGTCAGTGTGTCTGAGCTCTAAATTCTCTTCTGTGAAAGAAAGAGAAATAAACTTCAGAAACTTCTTGGCCTCAAAACCAAAGGAAATATTTGTAGAAGTTAAAATTCTCATTTTGCTAACTTCACTCTTATTTTGCCCTTCTTAGAAATTAAAATGGAGGCTGCGATGATCTGGCTTCAGTTTAGTAGATATGAACACCCAGAAACTCTGCTTTTCCATAAGTGACATATCTCCACAGAAAGGAAGAGTCGTGCAATTTATTTCTCTCCTTGGAGTCAGATTTAATCCTTTCCCTTCTCCACAATAATCTTAGGAAGTCTGTTATCTCGTGTTGCTACTAACCTGAAAGCCTAGCCTTATAAATAGAGAATATGGTGAATCCCATAGAGACTCTAAAATGGAAACAAAACACCATGTCAAAGCAGTCAAAATTAAAATAATACAATCCCAGTATGGCTTCAAAATAGCTATTTTGTTTTGTAGTAATGATAAGCTTAGAAACAAGAGGATTGTATGTTTCCCTATACCTTCATGCAAAGGTGTCAAAGAACTTTACAGTTGTAAATGAAGCAATGTTATAGAATCACAGAATCACAGAATCACAGAACTATAAGGTTGGAAAAGACCTAGAAGATCATCCATAGACGGTGGGGGAAGGAAGTCACCATCTTGCAGACAAAGAAACAAAAATACGGGTGGAGGAATGCAATATAAACCATACCTAGAGTCAGAAGTAGGAAGACAAGAACAATTTTTTGATTAATGTATCCAGATTATATGAGCTTGACAGTCATCCCTCACAACGTGTACTTTCATGTAGTTTCAGAAACTATTCTGCAACTACCTAAGCTGTTGTGAGTCAGTGGTCATGGGAAAGGAAACGAGATTGTTTCTCTTGAGTTAGATTTCTGACTCTGTTATTGATTTGGTAGGTCTTAGTTCTGTACTTCTTTGTAAACTCATGCACTGATATCCTTGGAAGAACTAGATAAGTGCAAACAGGTTTCTTTCTCTACTGAAGATGCTAGCTGACAGCTGTCACATCTCTGTGTGCAGGTTCTTCTCTTTCATCATGCTCCAGAACTGATGATTAAGAGTTGCATCCTGTTATTTCAGAAACCAATAGGAGTTTTTCAGCACTTTTGTTCACTTTTTTTCAGACCCTCAAGGTACAATGAGATAAGAAACAGCTATAAATAGACTGTACAGGACTGTTTGTAAAAAATATTGCAAGAAGCCTCTCTGCAGTGTGCAGAGTGATCTGATTTCTTTTTTGTGGACAGTAGGCATGGTGCTAATCTGCATATATTGATGAATATATTTACATTTTAGCTAGCTACTTTAGGCCTTGACACATCACGCAAATCATCCTTGTCCTAGGATGTCTAGGTTAGGTCTGATGAATTGTACCTCTTCATGTCATGGAAAGGAAGACCTGAATGACTTGCTCAGATGTAGTAATCTATACCGTATGCCTCCAAAGTTAGATTACTCCAGCCAGCTCCACTCCTGGATGGCACAGCTTGCTTTTGTAACACTGTTTTCTCTATAGGTCTTGGTCAGAGGAGTTAGGATCCCTTTTGCCTCCTTTTAGTGATTTACCTTAGCTGAAGTCCAGGACAAAACCTTCAATAGAACATATTAACAACCTGTGAGAATGACTATATTCCCTGTGCTTTATAGCATTTATAATACTGCACTTTCACCAAGCAACAATTTAATAACTCAAGCAAGCCTATTTTTCCTTTATGTCAACCTTTTGTATGAAGAGCTGCTGAAACCTTGCCTTTCTTTCCTCTTTTTGGGTTCTGTTAATTTCCAAAGTATTGCATCCTTGATCTTAGAAATATTTCCAAGAAAAGCAAAGTAGCAGAATTCCCCGAAGTGAATCTTCACTGAAATCTTTCTGTTTTAGTCAACCATGGTTCATAATTAGAAATAAACCAATCTGTTTCACTTTCATTAATTTTTCAGTGCAGTGTTTTTGCTCTGCTCTTTATACATGATGCACTCTCTGAAGTTTCATGTTTTGATGATGACAAATACTTGTGAATGCTTGCAAGTTTTTCTGAAATGTAGCCCTGTTATTCAAGCTTCAAAAATAACTCCCCACATGCTTTTAGACATTCTAGTAATCAGTTTGCAGTGTTAATGACATTGGATTTAGAAATGGTCCAAAGAGACAAATATCACATATGGATGTAATGAGACTGGAATTTTGAAAGAGAATTTTAATGATTTGATTATCTTCTAAGAGAACTGAGGGACAACTTCTGTGTTAAAAAAGTTTTTCTAGAAAAAGCAAAATCAGAGGTAACAATGACTAATGCTCTTCACAAATTCAGTGTGTTCCATTGTTTGGTGCTCTGCATGTGTCACAGACAGTCGAGATCTAAGTGATGGGCTTCCGATATGGTATTGCAAAGGATGCCTTAGTCACTGCATTTCTTTTCAAAGGAATGAGAATAACTTGGAGCACTGGGTTTACATGGCAAGGCTTTGGTAGCAGAGGGGCTACAGGGGTGGCTTCTGTGAGAAGCTGCTAGAAGCTTCCCCTGTGTCCGACAGAGCCAATGCCAGCCAGCTCCAAGACGGAGCTGCTGCTGGCCAAGGCCAAGCCCAACAGTGACAGTTGTAGTATCTCTGTTTTAACATGTTTAAGGAGGGGGGGAATTGCAGCAAAACAGCAGCAGCTGTTGAAAGGAGTGAGAATATGTGAGAGAAACAGCTCTGCAGACACCAAGGCCCATGCAGAAGGAGGGGAGGAGGTGCTCCAAGCATCGGAGATGAGATTCCCCTGAAGCCCCTGGTGCAGCCCATGGTGAGGCAGCTGTGCCCCTTCAGCCATGGAGGGTCATGGTGGGGCAGATCCACCTGCAGCCCAGGGAGGATCCCACGCCAGAACACATGGCTATACACAAAGGAGGCTGTGACCCTGTGGGGAGCCCGTGCTGGAGCAGGCTCCTGGCAGGACCTGTGGCCCCGTGGAGAGAAGAGCCCAGGCTGGAGCAGGTTTGCTGGCAGGACTTGTGACCCTGTGGGGGACCCACGCTGGAGCACTTTGTGAAGAACTGCAGCCCATAGGAAGGACCCATGTTGGAGAAAACCATAGAATCATAGGACGGCTAGGGTTGGAAAGGACCTTAAAGATCTAGTTACTCTTCCCCTGCCATGGGCAGGGACACCTTCTACTAGACCAGTTTGGTCAAAGCCTTATGCAGCCTGGCCTTGAACAGCTCCAGGGATGGGGCATCCACAACTTTCCTGTTCCAATGTCTCACCACCCTCACAGTGAAAAATTTCTTCCTAATGTCTAGTCTAAATCTACCCTGTTTCAGTTTATACCAATTACTCCTTGTCCTCTCACTACACTCCCGGATGCAGAGTGCCTCCCCATCTCTCCTGTAGACCCCCTTCAGGTACTGGTAGGCTGCGATGGTCCTCCATGGACCTCCCTGTAGGACTGTCTCCCGTGGGAGGGACACCATGCTGGAGCAGGGGAAGAGTGTGAGAAGTCCTCCCCCTGAGAAGAAAGGAGTGGCAGAAACAACGTGTGACGAACTGACCACAACCCCTGTTCCCCATCTCCCTGTACTAGGTGGGGGAGGTATAGAAAATCGGGAGTGAAGTTGAGCCTGGGAAGAAGCCAGGGGTGGAGAGGAATGTGTTTTAAGATTTGGCTTTATTTTCTCATTACCCTACTCTGATTTGACCGGTAATAAATTAAATTGATTTTTCCCAAATTGGGTCTGTTTTGCCTGTGACAGTAACTGGTGAATAATCTCTCCCTGTCCTTATCTCAATGCATGAGCCTTTTGTTGTGTTTTCTCTCCCCTGTTGAGCCGAGGAGGGGTGATACAGTGGCTTTGGTGGGCACCTGGTGGCCAGCCAGGGTCAACCCACCACGCTTGGCTATATCAAGAGGTAATGTACCTCTGATAAAGTTTTTTTTGTTGTTTTAAAATCTCTTTCATCAAGTTCTGGGCATGCTAAGGACGTTTTGTATGTTTTCCCCAGTTTCTTTAAATACCATCAGGAAAAAAAAAATCTCTCTGCAGCACAAATAATCTTTGTTGTTTGGAACCGATGAGGAAAATATTGATCTTGTAATTTCAGGAATAACAAGAATGGAGAGAAACTTCCACAGTCACTGAGAAGTGGATGGCCTTGGACTCTGCTGGGTTCTATGTATCCTCTTTGGGCCTTGCTCACTCTTTTTGAAGCAAGTCCTGCTTTCTGATTATTCTTATATGGTTCATTCTTTTTTGTCTTTCTGTCTCTTTCTTTTTGGCCCTTGTCTTTTCATATGACCTTCCCCAGCATTGTTAGCTAAGAATTTTAAGGGATCTGGGTGTTAAATTCAGAGCAGTTTGAACACCAGACTGCTGTGAACATGTCGATTCGTGAGGTCTACTCTAGTGCTGCATTTTTTCACACTTGTCTCACATCATTGGAGTTATTGGTGTATTTGCCCTTGTATTCAGCAGACACCTCCCATATACTGAAGATAGATAAGAATGATAGACTTCAAATGCCTCTTTTTACTACCAGGAAATTTAAGTGATGTTTAATATAAACGTTCAGTAATTGTGGTGTAAAGCAAAAATAATACATATTCATGTTTTTTCCTAGTGTATTTAAAAGCAGATTACAGTAAATGACTAGCAGCCAGTGAGTTAAGGGCTGTGATTTCTCTGGCGTCTCTGAGAACATGTATTTTCTTAGTAGCTGTCAAATGTTCATTTCATGCCCTTCTCTAGATTCTGTAAAGAAAAATGGTGGAACCAATTTAAATTAAATTTTTTGGGGGAGGAAAAATATTTATTGCATTTGAGTTGACAGCTTGGAGACTAAGTTTCAAGCTTATAGGATCCCAGATACTTGAGTTTTAATGCCTGTAAAATAAAAAATTTGTAGTGGAAACACCCGTGGCACCAGAAATACTACAGTGATATTACTGGGTAGGACTGTAACTAACTGAAAGATGTAAGATAATGCATTATCGTAAAAGTGTTGTGAACTTGTGAATAGCTTGTGTTTGAAATTCTCTTGCTGAAATCTGACTCTATTCAAGAAAATAATGGAGTGTATATCAAGAGATTTTTTTTTCTCTTGATCTCCTAGTAGTTTAGGATGTTCTTTTGAGCTAGAAATGATTGCCTTAGCTCTCTGAACGTCTACAGAAAACCAGACAAATGAATATCCAGTAGCTCTGGACTTGTAGCTTTCTCATAAAAAAAAGTAAAATTCATCTCTGATAGATACACCCCTTCCAAGGTTGGCTGCAGCAGATTTAATTTGATCTTTCAAGCATGGATTAAAAATATTATTCTTGTACCAGTTAGAACATTACCACTTAAGATTCAATACAAAAAGGGCTTTTTTGTCATCCTGAAGCATGCACTCTCAAACAGATTAACTGACAGTGTTTTAGTATTTGCATTATCTGTTCCTGCTTGTGCATTTTTCACCAGTGACAGATGATAAGAGTTTATGTGAGGAAAGATCTGCAGTAACATAAGGAAAAGTCTTCATATTCCATATTTCTTGGGGCTGCAGAAGAAATTGGTGATGGGTAGAAATTGCATTAAAAATTATTACATTTTCTGTGAGTATTTTTGCATATTTTTCTGATGCTGCTATTTTGCAGGGAGGCATGCAGCATCAATCTTGTTTTCACATTAAAGCTAAAGTTGTAGAGAGTTGTAAAACATTCTCCAAGTATTCTTGGACCTTAGGGGATGATTTTGTGTGGATTAAATGTAGATTTGAAAATTCATCCTGTCTTGTAAGTAGAAGTAAGTACACAGATGTAGGATCAATTATTTGAAAGGAAATAAGGGGATGAAGGCCAGATCCTAAATTTATTTGCACCTCAGATAGCTCTGCTGACATCCATGATGGTGCAGAATTCTAGAAGCAGTATCCAACAAACACAGCAGTATTCTGCAGTGGGCATGGCTTCGTGCCTGAGGAGCTCACATAATAATCCTTGCTTTGATAAAGGGCTCATACTGTACTGGCTGCCCGAGGGGGCCACTGCATTTTGTTGTCGCGTGCCATGTAAGGCAATCTGATCAAACTGCAAGGTATTCTGAGCGTTTGGCAAAGTGTTGTAAGGCTCAAAGTGTCTTCAGCTATCTGACTTGGTTGGCATTCCACTCCCATTTCTGTGCGATCAGACAGGTGAGTGGGAAATGTGTGGAAGTGACCAGCCAGTCTAAATACATCAGCTGTCTAAAGCTTGCGTATTGCAGAGCGCTGCTGTATTTCACAGGATTTCTTAGGCATTAAAATTCCAGTATCTTATGCCTGTGGAAAATATTGTACTGAGAGCTAAAACAGCACTGTATGAAGATTGCTTTCTCAATATGAAATGCTAATAATTTACCCCTGCCTAACTGTAATAGATCCCTTTGTCTGTGGTCTGTAATGTCTAGTCCCCCTAATCAAAACCAGTTTATGGTAGAAGCATCAAATCTGTCCGAGAAATCATCAGCATGATTGTATGGCTAAATTGTGAGGCTTGCAGAGAACTTTATATGCACAAGCAGGTGCTTGTGTGCTCTTAACTTTTAATACCTTGTTCCAAAATCCATTTTATTCAATGAAAGAGCCCTTGCAGCTTTCTGTGAGCAGCTGAAGAGAAAACTCAATGTGCTTCTGATAAACTCTGCTCCTGGCAGTTACCTATGACATTGGATCACTGAAAAGATTTGTTTCCTGCCTAGACAGAAATTAAGGTTAACTGTCCGAAGTTGTTTGCCTGTGGTTCTGTCTGTCCAGAGATGGTCTACAGCAACAAGTAGAGCAATGCAATGGGAGCAGGTCTATAGAGCGGAAGAATTGATTTTGAGGATCTGACATTTATGCAATACACGTCAGCAGTCTTAGATCGAGCTAACTCAATCCTGTCCCATGGGCTGGGTTCCCATTAGTGGTGAGAGTGCACTATGTGTGCTCCTAGGCTTCTGCCTCCTCATTTACTTCATCTGGAAAGGATCCAAGTGCTCTCTGAGATCAGTTATACAAACTGAGGTATGATACATGGGTTGAACGGGAGATACTCACATTCCTGATATGGAGACATTTCTTTGGTACATTCAGTGTTGGCTTAATTTAAATTGTTACTTGACTGAACAAGCCTCAAGATCAAAATAATTGATTAAAAATGGCAGATAAAAAAATAGCCATGTGATTTATAGATTATGAACCTTTACTCAGAATTCTCAGAAAATGCTTTTGGTAATAGAGATTCTCTCAATGGAGAGTATTCATTTTACTTCAGGTGCTGGCGAAATGCATTGTAGGTGTACATATTCCCATTTAAATGAAAAATCTGAGGATAATGCCAGATGGGAATGGTTTTTAAGGCACATGAGCAATGAAATCTGATAATAAAGGAACAGAGTTTATCTGGATATTGAGAAGCAGTACTTGGGAAAAATATATTGTGTTTGTATTATGAACAAGGGGGCTAAGAAATGTTCGATACAAAGCTCTCACATGGAACTATTGGTCAGACTGTTTATTTGTCTTTCTTCCTGACCTAAAAGATTATGAACCAATTCCCCAGCTTCAATCTAATCTGAGAGTAGAGGAGGTGTTTCAAAGGTACTAAGTCCCTACAAGTTCTATGAAAATGCGATTTTAGGTAAAAGAAAACAGTGGTGTCTGAGCTGGGGGAAGGCTGCAACCAAGCCCCCATTAAACAACAGAGGATCCACACAGGAGGAAAACAGGAGCTGTTTCAACGTAGGCCCTTACTGGGCACAGGAAAATCCAACCAAACAACCAAATGGTCATCAGTTACTTTCTTAAACATGAAAATTTGATTTACAGTAAAGTTTTTGTTTTCATCTTTTGCTGTGAAAAACTAAAACGAAAAAGCTGGCACTGAGGCTTTGTGTTATCAAGTACCACTAGGCTGTCTGTTCTCATTGATTTAAATGAAAACAAGATTGTTGCCTTTTACTGTTCTATAATTTCTTGCCTATTTATTTTTCTGGTTCACTGGAACAAATGCACAAGAGAAAGACAACTTAGTTACTGAAGCCATATGTAGAGGACACTACCAGTAATCAGCAGCTGCAGTGATGCTGTAACTGAAATCTATTGTTGCTGAGAGATGCTGGAGGATGCTATTGCAGGCTTGCTGTTTATTTTATCTCCCTGTGGCAGCAACGTTCTTTTGAAAAGAAGTGTTTAATGTCATCAGTGGTCACTTGACAGCTCTGCTCTGCATGAATCTTGGAGTCAGTTTTAGGAACAGCAGGTTGAGTGTTCACATTCGCACAAGTCGTTGGATAGTGCCAGCTTTCCAGAATGCCTGCAGTGTGAAGAGGTTTACTTTCAACATGCAGATCTCCAGCCACTAGAACAGTTTTGTAGATTGATTTCATTGGGAAATGTCTCATTCGGGCAGCCTTATTTCATTTCCCTAACAATTGTTGGCTGCTTTCCCTAAGTAATGAAAATACATATTCATAAAAAATTTCAGTATGGAAATAATTGTAAGAATGAATTTTAGCTGGAATGACATTGACTTTACAGCTCGATTTATTCAATGCTCTGAGATTAGAGTTTAGAAAGCTAAAAGAACACCTTCTATAATAATATATGTTCTTACAAGATAGCATTAAAGTGTCTGCCCAGCTGGGGAAAAACATACATTGGTGTGGAGGGTTGGCCCTTGGCTGGGGGCCAAACCACACACATCCACTCACACAGTCCCTGCCCCCACCCAATGATAGGGGAGAGAATTAAAGAGGTAAATGGCAAAGAGGACTTGTGGGTTGAGATAAAGACAATTTAATAACTAAACTACAATAATATTGGAAATAATACTATGTATGCATATACTATGTGATACACAGTGATACTGCTCCTCCCCACCTGATGACCAAAGGCCCAGCCCAGTTCCGGCCAATGACCCTGGAGGAGGGAGGGAATGGGTGATACACAATGATACTGCCCCCCCCAAAAGGCTCAGCCTGTTGCCAGCTAATGATCCCCAGAAACCGCACTCACGATTCCCTCAAAAAGGG
>WKFP01014331.1:348498-361195 GCA_011057875.1 Pterocles orientalis
TTCAAGTAGTTCTTCAGAAACTAGTGGTGCCATTTTTTTGAGGGCTTCAGGAGTATCCTGTTATGTTCTTAGTGGCTCTGTTGCAGGCAAGAATCATCATCTTCATTTTAGAGGGAAAACTGAGACAGATATTGCAATTTTCTGAAGAGCAGAGGAGTCTCTTCTTTATTAAAAGAGAAGTCCCTTCTTGATTAAGTAATGAGAGGTTGCTTAACCTTATCAATCATAGGCTCACTGTGCTTTAAAAGTTAAGTATTCTTTAAGCATTCTTGCCTGTTCACAAACATCAAGCCCATCTGTACAGAGGGAAAAAACTAAAAGGACTCGATCATACAGGGTGCCATAAAGAAGATGACTTTCCTAAACTCTGCCTTGGTAGGAAGATATCTGCACTGGATGTAATGGTGCCTCCCTAGCAAACAGCAGAAACTAATGGTTTATTTATAGGATATCCCAGCAACAGAAGGATATGCTGACTCATTTTTGCTCCGCGTTGCCAGTCATGGTCTAGAGGGCTAAATGTTATACTCAGGAAAATATGGGTGTCTAAAATCAAGAGCTACATTCTGTAAACAGTTGAGTTATTCTTTAGCTGAAGAGGGAGAAAGGAAGAAGTTAGATTTAGAATAGTTAAAACTTGATAGACTTGATAGACTTCTGTTTGTCTTTTATCTACAGGACACTTGTTAGCTGATAAAGTACTTTCTTTTTCTAGTTTGAAAAATCTTGGGGGTGCCTATGAAAAGATAATTTTGTTCACTTCCTGTTTTATTCCGTTTCATGGGTTGGACTATACTGCCAATAGTGGGCCTTTGGTCAGGACACATGTCTACAGGTGTAGACATTCCCAGATCTGATGCTGATTCAGTGTCTCAGATCTTTCTATGCCATATATCTCCCTGCATCTATGAAATGGGAATAAAGGAAGAAAGATTTTTTTTTTCTTTAGAGTTGTGAGACTGCTAAAAAATGGTATGTAGTATACGCACTAAATGCTGTAGTTTTGTGACAGATGCTGCTGCTGTTATATCTCTTGCATATTCTCCAAGGTTTGGAACAGTGGTATTCAGATTTTGAGCAATATAACAAGACTTTTTTTCACTGTAAAACATGTTTTAAACTAACAAAGTTTCAGTCTGGTCAACAGTTGATTGATTATTTTACTTAGTTTAACTCAAGGGTTTAAACCAGCCAGACTATTTTGATTGTAAGTTTTATTCAATTTAAATATAGTTTTCTAAGCCTACAGTGGGTCGTCATTTCATACGGGTGAATAAAAACTTCCAGTCAGCAAAGTATGAGTGATTAAAACACAAATGATACCCTCTAAAATCTTCAGTGAAACAAATGAACTGTTGAAGAATTGTTGAACAATTCATTAGGTGAAGAGGGAAAATGATAGATAGAGATAAGGTTTAAAATAGACAAAACGATAAACAGACATCCATCATTTGAAATCTTTTGATATGAATTCAGATACAAGTTTGATTTTTTTACCTGCAAGTGTAAATGACAGATAAGCATTTTTTTTTATCAGTGAATTTTGCTTAATTGCTTTCTGATATAATCAAATACTACTGCTTAAGCAAATCTGTTCCTATTAAAAGATCAATTGCAATAATCACAGCATTTTCTCTACTGATAACTTACAGAAAAAGACATTAGAGATTCTTTCATTTTTGTCTTTGAAATTTATATTGGAGTAAATAATGTCCACAGTCACACAGGGGTTAATTTAACAGAAGTTAATTTTTATTGAATTTAGGGTGGAAGATAGCTGTGATCCCCAATCCTATGTATTGCTTTAAGAAGTTCAGTTTTCCTTTTCAAAGATGCTTACAAGTGCTAATTACCACTATGGCAAAAACAGTTTTCTGAATTTATTTTATAATACTTACCTGCAGTTTTGTGATTTAAAAGGGAACTGGATTCTAACCAGATTTTTAAGTTGGTAGTGGTTTCCATTCAAGATGGGAGCTGGTCAAATATAAACCTGATGCTGGCATGAATGGAAGAGTCTTGCCGTGAATATGATAATCCAAGAATAAAAACATATGACCAAATGTGCTAGATGACCAGAATTTGATGCATCTTTAATAAGAGTTTGTTTAAAGAGTTCAGTCTTTGGATATGTTAATAAACACTGGTTTTCCCATATTTTGCTTGATTGTATCAACTCATGTAAAATTTGTAGTCTTCCTATTCTTCCTGAACCCTATCACAAAGACAGAAGGAACTGATGCAGAAGCATTAAGCATTTTTGCATGAAGGTGGAAACTTCTCTTAGCAAGCAGAGGTAAACATTCGCTGGCACACAGCTGAGAATTCTGTTGTGCTTGATGAAGTGACTTCTGGTTAAAAATTTCTTGTTATTTTGCAAGACCATACGTTGTTTGAATAAATTTTTCTTAGAAGCAATTCTGAGGTTTATTGCAGATTTTCTATTTAAAAAGAAAAATCACCAACTATTGCTCTGTTCAGTATTCTAATGGGCAGGATGCTTGTGTAAAATATGAGAAAGCAAGTGTGAGTCCTCACCTTGTCTATTCTAGATCAGCAATGAACCTTGTTCTCTGTGTTTTGAGTGAATGTCCTGTCATGTTTGCATCTATGATGAGGTGACTGATGTTCTAGTGAAAATGCAGATGGTCTGAGTTTCATGCAAAAGAGAATGGGGAAGTCTCTAAGGTCTCAGAAGGCTCCCAGAAGGTGTCCCAGGCCTCCTGACTGTTCAGGGAAGTTCATGGGGTGGCAAATACCACCCTAATGAGTGATCAGCCCATGGAGCCCACTCATTCCTTATCTTTGCTGCAGTTAAAACTCAGAAGTGAAAGGACAAACAGAGCAAGAAAGCCCGTGACACCAGAGAATGCTGAAATTCAAAAGGATGGTGAAATCTTTGCTTTTTTCCTTCTCTCCTTTCTTCCAAAGACAGAGGAACCCCTCTGCATTTGTGAAGGCAGCTTGTCCCAGTCATTTATTAATCGAGTGAGGAGACCTTTCCAGCTCCTTTGCGTTTTCCAGGGTTGAAACATGCCCTGTGTATCTAGCAGACACCACAATAGTGGGCTTAATTAAAAGATTTTGGTGTTTTATAGGTAAAGTTAGACCCATTTCTTCATAGCGCTATGATTCAGTTAAAAAAAAGCTAGGACTGGAAATAATGAGCAAGTAGTAAAATTTTCCACTAACTGCCCAATAAAAATAAAGTTCTGTGTGAGTTTTACATTAGTGAATCTTAGGTTATCATAAAGAAAAAATAATTTTGTTAAAATCTCAGCCATTACTTTTAGGAAATAGTCTTGCAACAAAAGAGGAGGAAACAGTAAAAATTTTTTGAAGCAGGTACAATTTTTACTGTGCAGCTCCTGGAAAATAGATTTTTTTTTTTTTAATATATATTATATAATTCTTTTTTCAACCCTAGAATATAATGCTAAGTAACGTCCTGGGCATTATAAATTTGGAATCTGCTTGACACTGCATAATTTCACACAGCAAGGGGAAATCAGAGGGAACTAGTTTAGTCCCTTTAGTTTAGACTTGAAAGGTTGTTGCCAAGGTCCCCTGTCAGCCAGCCGCTCCTTACTCTTGACCTATGGGACAGAGCTGCAGGAAAAAAAACACCTGGTTACCTTTCTTTCACAAGCCTGTAGACCTTTTGATGTGGCATCAATGTGTCCACATAAAATGGCATGTGGTAAGCAAACAAAGTCTAATGTATCAGGAGCTGCTGTTCTTTGGTTTAGGTTATTAATGAGAAAGCAGGGTAAAAAAACCAAACCAAAACAAAAACCAAACAGCCAACCTTTGCATTCATTGAAAGTTTGCTGGTAGCAGGGCTTGACTTGCTGGGTTTCTAGTCTCAACTGGCAAGCTCATGCTTATAGGTATTTATATATTTATATATTTATATATTATTAGAAAACTAATCCAAAATTATATTAGTATAGTATTCATAGTATGTGTCATCCTTTAGACTTATAATGATAAGAATGGGCAATCAGGAACTCCAGGGTGAGCTGTAGACCTTCTTGTATCTTGTCAGGGATGTCTGTTCTACTTTATAAGGAGTCAAGTGAGGAGGTGAAGAGAATTTCTTCCTTCAGAAGAGTAGCCCACAGACTATTAGCTCCATGTGCAGGTATAAAAGTGCCCAGAGTGGTAGAAACCTGTTTACTACCTAGTTGATTTTCTTCTCAGTTAGGCAGAATCCTGAGTCACAGAGTGACTTGAAGACACTTTTCACTGAAACAACACATATTTTTCTAAAACACAAAGTCTATAGGCCCTGCTAGCATTAGTTTTACTGCTTGGCTGTGAGATCTGCAGAAGTACTCTTTAACAATCTGTGATTTTGTTTTGCTTTTGGAAATAAGCAATTCTTTTGCTGATTGTCCTATGAAATAGCCACTACAAACCTACCCAAGAGTAGGAAAATGACGTCATTTTATATGCATATAATATTCAAGGGGTCTAGTTTTACCAAATAGCTTAATGTAAAATCTGTTTTTCCCCAATATCCATGACAAAGGCAGTAAAATAATGCAGTCTGTTCTTCATCAATTTTTCCAGTACACTCATCACCATACTATTGACTATGCACTCAGCTAATCAGTGTATTGGAAAGTTAATTCAGGCAGAGCACCAATTCAACAGTACCTTGCTTCTTACATATGCATTTTGTCTGATTACTGAATTTGCAGAAGCAACTGGATTACTGTCTTCATGTGGACAGCAGGAGTTCATAGAACACGAATATTGCTAGATATTTGCAATCTGTGTGGCATTAAAATTCTACTTTAAAAATGATGGCATGGCATCAGACAACTTAAGCTGTTATGCAGAAAATCAAATTAATAAAAGAGACTGTTCTGCCTTAAGCTGCTATGTTATTTCAGTTATCCTCTGTGAGAGCCTATTTAATTTTCAAACTTCGCACATCTTTTGAACTTGATTATTGTATTACTGTAGTACAAAGACATTCCAAGCTAAGATCTGGCCTAGCTGCCATCTGCATAGCAAACATGCTACGAGACGTTCTTCTCTACAAAGAACAAGGTGTCGGTGGGTATTATCCCTATCTTACTAATAAAAGATGAGATGCAGGGATATGTCTGATAATTTTTTGTGGTTTCACTGGAAATCTGTTACACAGCTAGGAAGGGAATCTGGATTTTCTGATTCATTGTCCTGTTCTGTATTGACAGGACATGGGTTTTTTTTGCACATCATTTTGCAGCGATGCTGTTCCAGCTTCTGCAATTCCCTTGTCAGTGTCTCCCGTAAATGTCTAGCCTTCGCTGTCTCTTTTATAGCTCCGGACCGAACTGGCTGTTTAAAAGTCTGTGATAGGTGACTGGGAAGCATGAGAAAGGTGCTTTCTCTGAAGGTGAAATGCACAAGGAAATGTATGTGAATGAGTCTCCATAGATTATTTGCTCTTGTGAGTCTTTTATAAACAAGACTGAAGCATTGCCCTTCTGTTTCCTTGCTTGTTTTTCATGGAACTTATCAGAATCCATCCATCCTTCTCTGGCCTTCAGCTTTCAAAGAAGGACTTATTCTTCGTAGTGGTGGCAACAAAATGTCAGAGGTTTCTCTAAGAATCCTGAAGGAGGACACAATTATTTCCACTGAAAATAATATTTTGCATTTCACTTCAGACATTTTAATGCATAATCTGTTGTATGAATACCATATGTTCTACATAATTTCTGATTCTTTTCTTGTTTGCCTGGATGATGGGACCCCAAAAAATTTCTATCAATAGCAGTTCATCTTTGAGGACAACCTCAGGCAAATAATTACAAGGGTATATGAAGAAGTGTAACCTCGGGAAAGGATTATACATTTATTAATAAACTGATCACAGATAATTTTTCTACAGTTTTCCCTTGAACTGATACAGAGCTTGACTAAAAGTAGTGCAGTACCAAAAGGAGTTCAAAATTACTCCTCCAGGAAAATAGTTTCTTTGTTTTTACTTACACATTAACCGCTGTGTCAATTAATTTGGTTTATTTTATGCAGTTGCCAGTTAAACAACTTTAGAGTCTCCACGCTTCAATTTGCTGCAAGCAGGCAAGTGGCCTAGAGACCATCTTCAGTGTGATGAAAAATGCACTTTAAATCCTAAAGCAGTTGGGTAGAAATAATTGTAAAATAGTAAAAGTATTTGTTAGCAGGTGGTGGACACAGGCTTATTGAAAATATATTTTTAAGGGTGATGGAGTTGCATTTCCTTTTCTGTTAATTCATTCCCATTCTGGACTACATATAAAAATAGTTCTCTTCAACAATTTCAAATAAACCATTTTCCATAAAGTGGCTTTGTTTTGACTGTGCATTGTGGCAGTTCTTTCACATTGTTTCCTATTATGCCTTCAAGCATTGTGACTTGGTTCTTATAATGTTAATTACCTCTGCAAGATCCCTCTAGCCCTTCTTTAGAATATGATTAATTTTAAATGCATTAAAATGACTTCCATCTTGTGTGCATATATTAAAAATAAATACACTTGACCCAGGAATTAATCAGCAAAGAATTATGGAACAATGACGTTAAATAGCTTTTTTTTTTTTTTTCCCCAAGGCCGCATTGTGTCTGTTTTGCTCACAGTGAAACATTTTTTACAGCAACAGCAGTGCCATGCATATGGCACTAAGGGTGTTCTCTCTTGATGGAAATTTAGCAGTTTAGACTGAAGGGTTTTTTTCCCCTAAATGTTATGCTTTGCTTCATGCAGAAATTCAGGTTAGCCCTGTGACCGTATAATACAGGAGCTCAGAGCAGACCATCACAGAGGTCCTGTCTGATCCCCTAAACTGTACATCTGTGTAAGTGATAGATTTTAAGGATAGAGGATGTTATTGTGAATTTACTGAAATCAGTGAGTCTGTGTGAGAAGTCAGTACTCCTCGGTGAGATGAAAAATGGTCTGTGGAGGTTAGATCTGATATCTTGGTCAAAGCATTAGAAATACCCTTCAAGTTCTCCTGAATTAGAGTCTTTCAAGGCACCCTAGACCATTTCTTTGTCCATGACATAGGACCTCCCTTTCTGCACATGGCTGAGCAGTCCACTGCTGTTACCATGGACTCTTCCATTAAAAAATTTTCTTCAAGATGTGAGTTACTGAGAAAAACCCCTTGCTCCTTTCCTTCTACAGGATCTTCCTTATGTTGTTCTCCTCGCTTGTCTGATGGCTCAGGTGTCCTCCCTGGCCCTGCCTTTGCCTCTGCCCTCATGCCTTGGAGTCATGTGTGATTTCTTTGCCACCTTGGCAGTAAGTGATCTGCACTCTGCCTTCTCTTTTGAGGAAATCCTGCCCTCAGGAGAAATTTAAGGATATAAAATAACCACCTATTGCATAATAATTTATCTTGTAGTTCTTATATTGCTTTTATTGGGACTTGTCCAGAGCAGAAATTCATTCCTACTCAGGACACAATATACTACATAAAGGATGGACATAGTATCCACAAGTATCAAGTTCGTTTTGCCATGCTTAGTTTCAAAATTTGATGAGTGTTTGGCAAAACAAATATAGATAAATGAAACTTCTGGCTTTTAATTTAAAAATCATAGTACCCCTGACTGTAGACTACAATGAAACCTCCCAGCGGGACAAGAATAGACTGATACTCCTAGTGTAGAAGCCAGGTCTGCAGAATTGAACTGTTCTGGCAAAGATTTTAGGGAACCAGGACTTCTATCTATATATGCAATGGGACAGAAAGAAAGAAACTTTCCTTAATCTTGGGAGTAGGGGAAGGGCAAGGAGGAGGAAGCATAAAACCTGTTCTTACAATATTCTTTATATTGTAGAAGTGTTTTGGGGTCCACGAGGCCAGGTTTCTGCTACGTACAAGTACTTCCCAGTCATTTAGACACAGAAAGTCAGTACCCAAATACCTACTATCTGTACTGCCTTGATACATTGACTTGATACTTGTGGGAATGCATCTGTAGTATCTTTGTGTAAAGAAATATGAGTCAGGTATTGCAGTTGTATCTTTCTACATGGTGAAGTGAGAAGATGACTAATGTACTCTTCTTTTTGCATGCTGAATTTGGAGGTTTAAGTAATGCTCCTTTAACTGGTTTACTGGTGTGGTGTACTAGGGCATTGAGAAATTTTATTATGTAACATGGCACTGAGAAAGCTGACAAAAGGATTACACACTGGTCTTGTTTCCAGGCTCTGACGTAAGTGGTGCCTTTTTGGATATGTTATGGCATGGAAATGTTCTGCTTGACAGGGAATTACAGGAAGCAAAAATTAGATCATTTCTTTAAGCTGCTATAAATTACAGTGGGGACAAAGGAGGTGGTATATAGGGAGCGCACAGCTATTTGAAGTTAAATTTCCCTTGCACTGAACTGCATCCTCTACATGCCTCCAATAACTGAATGAATTGAGAGAGATGTGCGTAAATTATGTTTTCCAAAAGACAATGGAAGATTTGGGCACTTTTGGGCCAATTTCTGCCCCTTTTACTGTATCTCATTTTAAGCATTCCACAGCTTCAAACATTCTTGTTGTGGAGGATTGCATGCAGAGTAACTGCAAATCATCCCTTTTATTTCCACTTTCAGGTCTCAGCGACAACATTCCCCTGGAATCTCTGCTACCCACAAGATACTGCTTTCTGGAATAATAATTCTGTGGCATCTACCAGCAGACACATATGCTGTTCCTTGCAATCTCGTTTAAAATCACTGACTGACAGGTCTGACAGAAACAAATAGCAGGTGGGTTGATAGATATTGCATTTGAATTTGCTTTAAAGTACTTTATCTCTCCTTGTCCTCCTTTTATTTTTTCTGTTTCAGCACCTTTTTCTATGTAATCATTAGGATCACAGCTTCCAGCTTGCTGGGTATGTAGTCATGGGTCACTATACTAATATTATCACAGCTGGGGATATAATTTGATGTTACTTCCTTTGGAATATTGTGTGCTCTTGCTTTTTTTCTAATGCCTCTGCATCATATTCCTTTAATTCCTTTACAAATGAATGTTTTCCAATTTTCTTTCCTTTACAGTATTGCAGAACAGACCATCAGCATGCCAAATGGCTTCTAGATCTCTTGCTATTTTAATTCTCTTCTCAATAGGTGCACTTTTGTAGATGCCAATAGATCCCATCTGTGCCCTGGTTGAAATATTACAAACAACGCAGATTAAGACTACACAGTAGCAGAAATACCTGGGGAACTTGGGCAGCTCTGCTTTTATAGTCAGCTGGCTTCTTGTTCCACCCCGAGAGAAGGGGCAGTGGGGCAAAAGATCCTTGGCTTCCAAAAGTGCCCCCTCTGTGTATTGGTGTAGAGTTCAGATTTGGGAAGTGAATTCACAGTTCTTAATATTTGTCCACTTTTTACAGCTTCTTTGTTCCTGATCATAGGAAGGCTTGCTGGAAACATGATAGCTGTATCTCTAAAATGGACATTTTTTTTCCATGTATTCACTGATATCCTTTATTAATGAAGGAAGTACAATTGTACTAGAGATAGTTTATGTTGGAATTAAACTCTAGAGGTAGAGGCATAAATCAGTCACTCTGAGGCTGAACTAGGTCAAGTAAATAGACCTTTTTTGTGCAGAGTTGCCAAAATCCATCTAAAATTATAAAAAGACACATAATATAAAAGAATTATTAAAACCTAATAGTAACATCAGCTAATTACATAGCACTTCTTTGCAACAGCTGGTGAAAGACCTTACCTGGAATTAAGGAGTAGTATCTCCATGTCCTGGTTTTGCAGAATAAGGAACTGAGACAGAGAGCATTTAACTGGTTTCTTCAAGATGACAGGATAAATCAGTGACAAGAATTGAATGCTGGTGTCATCTGACACAGAGATCTTGCTCTGTTTTACTGGAATTTCTGACAGTGGAAATCTGCCAGAATTTCACAAATGAAATCTTGTAGTTTTATGACGTTTGGAGGTAATCATGGGCTTAGTGCCTCCGTGAGAGAAAGAAGAAAGGAATTGGAATATGCACCTTGAGCCAGTACAAGAAGATTCTTTTTACTTTAAATTTACTATGTATTCATGGAGAAATTGCATTTTTCTGATATGAGTATCTGTTTGGGAGTCTGTCTGTATGTTATGTCACATCTTGTTCCTTCTTGTCACTCCTTCAGCAAAAGCCAGGAGCTGCATGAGGGTCATGTTCGTGGGTTTTTTTCAGTTCAAATAGCTGGCAGTGAAGAAGTCACACTCATGTATTTTTCATTGCTATTACACGGATTGCTTTCTTCTTCAACTATATGAAAAGGTTATTTCAGAAAGAGGGTAGGTTTTTTTCTAGATATTTAACAGTGCCAGGCATACCATATGTAACAACGTAAGTATTCTTCATCATCATTGTCAGGATGAATCTCTGTATTTTAGCTTTGTGAGAGAAATAGGCTCAAATTGTGATTCAAAATCACAATTTTGATTCAATTTTGTCCTTTCCCTGTGGCAGAAGGGAGGCTGCAGAGGAAGCTTTTAGAGAGTCTTGGTGGTTTGTTTTTCTTATCTTCCTGCTTTACCTCTGTTCTGATTGGAGGCCTGGCATGTCTTTGCTTTTTGAATTTTAAGGATCATTTGGTGCTCAAAGTGTTAGACGTTCCATTCTAAAACCTGGAGGTGAGAGGCTAGGGAGATACAGCAGTGGATTTATGCTGTCTTTTCAAAATCAGATGGAAGTGGGATGAAATGGAAGAATAACCCACTGAAACACTTTCCTTGAGAATGCAAAATCTGCTGAAGCAGGGGAGTCTGGCTGCCCCATAGCAACTCCCTTGTCAGCCTTCTCCCTTTAAGGTGGCACATCTAGGAGGGAGTTAGGCAGGTCAGCGTGTGGTAAAGTAACAGGGAATTGTAATAGTGAAGAAAGGAAGACTGAAAGTTTGTTGATAGGATAAGGACAAAAAAAGCATGAAGTCTAGATAAGGATCAAAGTTAATATATATCTCCAAGTCTCTGAATCTGCTGAGAGTTCATGGGCAGTTCATCTGTTAGTATCTGCTTAAATCTCTTTCTAGGAGCTTTCATTGGTATAGGTAGAAGTTATGTTAATGAACACGGCAACACTTAACCCTCTGAGTATTCATAAGAAAGAAAATTCACTCTGGGAAGAAGCTGTGGGAAGCTGTTTGGAGTGATCGGCTCTGTTGCAGAGTCAAAGGGAACAGGGTGTTTCACTTCCCTCAGTTGCTTTGAGACTCCCAGGAGGAACTGCTACATTATTAGTAACCCACTTGCAAAAATCTGACTTTAGAAGGATTATTTTTTTTTAAATCACACTGCTGCTTAAATATAGCTCTATATAATTGCATTCTCCCTGAAATAGCGAGGAGGATGTGGAACCAGCAAATGCAGTAAGCAAGACCTTTATGCAATCAAATGTTACTAATGAGATAATGGGCATTTGTTTCTTCATTCTTGACAATGACATCTTACCTTATGTTGTTTAGAAAACTATCTATTATAACCTAACTGTATATGGAATTGTGAATGGAGCTGGCATAACTTGAATACAGCTATTATTCTAAAAAAACAGTTGTCATTAATTCATCTCATGTATTGGTGGACTCAACAGAAAAATGAAGCGTAAGATGGACATAATGAGGGAGACTTACTAAATATTCTGTCCCTTGTAACCAGTTTCCACAGCCTGCTTTGAAAAGCACCTTGAATACTCCCTCTGCTGTGCTTTCTAAGACAACAGGGTTAAACCGTCAACCATTTCTGTCTTGGTCATGCAAAGCACTTAAGCCCAATGTTTAAAGTTATGGAGAGAGTAATACTGAATTGGCTGGATTCACATAAGAATGCGCAATACCTTGCTGGCCAGAAGATTTCTGTTGTCTGTGTGGCATTCTAGACTTTTCCATGGTGAGTGACATTAAAACAGCACTATAGAAAGAACTTTTGCGTATTCTATTTATTTATTTATTTTTTAAAAATTCCTTAGGCTACAGAGAGATTCTGGAAATCTTGTTTAAATGATTGTTTCCATGATCATTAATCTCAGGACCTGGGGGAGATTGATAATAATGAAAAAAAATTAAATCTGGTGTATTCTCATTAGACACTGTGTATTTATGTGTGTGCACATGCATGTTTGTAAGTTACTAGACCTTTTAAAGTATGTTAGCTATCACTGTTTACCATTTTAGTGTCCTCTTTTGGCACAGAAAGTAAAAGTTGATGCTGACAGGTTCAGAGGATAACAAGGACTCCAGATCATAAACCATC
This sequence comes from Pterocles orientalis, assembly GCA_011057875.1. Taxonomy (NCBI): domain Eukaryota; kingdom Metazoa; phylum Chordata; class Aves; order Pterocliformes; family Pteroclidae; genus Pterocles; species Pterocles orientalis. The sequence goes on from WKFP01014331.1 coordinate 360,761, forward strand.
AGAATCAAACACGGTATAAAACTTCAAACCAGAAACTGCAACATAAAATAGTTAATTATTTTTGAAGTTCTTTAGACTTCCATAAAACTGTATAGAAGTTCTTTGGAACAATATAGAAGTTTTTCTTCCTTTGCTAACAAAGATAAACATTTATATTTAGTTGCTTTGGCATTTTTGCAGGTCAGTTTGGGGCCATCTTATTAACTAAGATTGCAGTCAATTATCTGCTTTATTGAGTATTTGTTTTCATTTGAGTGATCTTTGTACTGCTTGACGGATAATTTTTATGCGGTGAGGAAACTCATTAGAGCTCTTACTATACCTGCTTGCTACAGTCTTACTTGTCTGAAACTGAAAAATACAACTAACGTGATCTGAATTTGATTGGAGCTGTAAACCAGTGCAGCTAGCTTTGCTTCATTAAAATGTGGAAAA
>WKFP01014331.1:385207-435204 GCA_011057875.1 Pterocles orientalis
CTATATTAATAGTTTTGTAGCACTTGTATTTGGCTCGGGGTGGGGGGGGGGTGTTGCAGAGATACAGTCAATTAACAAATGTAGTTCCGGCTACAGATTTTGAACATACCTTTAAGCCAACTGGAGTAAGGAATAGAGAAGAAGTTGTTATTTGTTTTTGTTTTTTGATATGTTTTTCCTTGTTTTTAAAGTGCTTTCACTATAATCATGCCATTGTTCATTCCATGTAATGGAAAATTGCCCTTATGCTTGAGTCCTTTAAAGAGTCCTTTAAAGAAAAAAGTTCAAAGCAACAGGGGTGTTCAGAGCAGAAGGGAGGAAAACCATTTTAGAAACCGGTGATTGTGCTTTCCCTCAGGAGAACTTTGCTCTCTCTAAGTTTAATTTTTGTATGGAAGTTGACTGGATTATGGACTGCCAGTTCCTTTAACATTCTTCCAATAGGTGCAAGTGGTTTACAGTAACGCAGCCTAAAGTATATTTTTGTTTATTGACTTTGTAATGCTTTCCAATTCTTTTTTCTTCAATCTAAATAATGTGCTAAATGGCAATGTGTTTATAGAGTAAGTATAATTAACAATGAATATATCTTTAAGGGTTTTCTGGTTGTTTTGTCTGAATATGATAATGGGAATTGCAAATGAAATTTTTGTGCCCAGAATGAGTGGGCCAGCAATGTTTTTTGTGATGGGAAGGAAGTTGTAGTAGCTGAAAGAGAGAAATAATGAACCTGCATATATGCACAAGGCAAAGAAAGGAGCAGCAGATGTTTCTTTTCCTTTAAACTGAGTGGGTGAGCCCAAGGACAAATGCTGTTCTCTCTTGGCTGCTCCAGCAGAGCATTGCTGCTGGTAGTAGATCTATTGAAAACAGAAAGAATGAAACCAAGATCTTGCTTCACATTGCTGCAGCTAGATCTGGTTTCCTACAGCTGACTTTTGTTTTTTAGAGCTCATTAAACAGAGGATGAGCTAACACTGGCAGTGCAGATGGTTCTGAGCTTTCTCTGCGCCTCTCACTTCAGAATGGGAAGTTTTGTGAGTCTCAAATTCAGAGACAGAAATCTTCATGACCCAAGCCTAGTGCAGCCTAAACAGTCTAGGCTGGCTACTAGCAGAACGTAGATGGAGAAGGTGTCTTAGCTCAGTTTCTATTTCGCTTCTGAACACAAGCTGCTAAGGCTGCATGGTGTTGCACTGGGCCCAAGAGTTACCTGTTAGGTCTTCAGTAACTTATACATCTCCAGATGAAGCTGACACTTTGGTGTTGTCACCTCTTCTGTGCTGCTCCATCTGCTGCCCCTCCTTACCTGGCTGGAGCTCTGCTTCCCTTTGTGTGGATTCCATGTGCTGGGTCTTGAATCATCTGTAAAACATCTTTTGCCAGAAGAAAGATGGCGAATGTTGCTCTGTCATAGGGAGAAAGTTGTTATACAGAAGTGACAGACTGTGGGAATGCTGCAGATTACCCAGGCAGGGGCTGCCTTCCTGTTTGCCTGCTGCGCAGGGCTGAGGACATGAGCCTCGGTCGTAGACCAGGGCTCCAACGCTACCTTGACACAAAGAAAAGGCCAGAAATATTCCTCGATGAATTTGTGTGGCTGCAAGTCCTTCCCCTTTTCCATGTGAGGTACAAAACTTCCAGCACTGGATGGATGACAAATTAAAGTTATTTTTTCATCTTCTAATGGTGCTTCTGCTTTTGTTTTCTGATTCTTGTAGCTACAGCTACTAATACGTACACACACAGAGGACATTCCCTTGAACTAAAGGTCCATAGCATTTTTTCTCCAAATTAAGCTGTGCATTTCTGAGATGTACAGCAGAGCTCTTTCTTTTTGAAAGGTAGAGGAGTTCCTAGTGGTTTGATCTGGTTTCTGAACTTTTTTACAGCTTGAAAAGGATTCTTCTGAAGATTATAACTGATTTTTTTGTCCATGCCACACCCAAAACCTAGGACAAACCAATTAGAAACACGTCTGTCATCTGAATATATCTGGTGCAACATAGCAGAAGCCTGGAAACTCAGACATTTGCAGGCAGCAGGCTGCCTACAGGAATTGATGATATGATGCCCTCTGCAATGCTGAGGCCAGGCAGGAGTTGGCTTACAACCTATGACCATGTACCTACATTTCTTAGGGCTTATTTAGAAATTTCACCTTGACAGAGGCCTATCCTGTTCTAGCTACGGCTTTCCCCCCCCCAGAAGTTCCTTTACTATTAATAGTAAAGGAAATTGTATCTACAAAGTCACTTTTTATTGAGCTGTTTGAAAGAAATTGTAGTTACGCATGTTTCTGTAGCAGCTGGCACAGTCCTGGTCTTGTCCGTCACCGCTAGATATTCTTGTTATGTGAAACACTGAACTCCCATTATGTGAGCCGAAGAAATAATTTCCTTCCTTTCAGTCAGGAATAGATGGTGGAGAAACTCCTCTATCAATTTAATTCATCAGCTTCACTGGCTGTATTTCAAATTTGATAGTTTTCAAATATATTTCTAATTAGCTCATAAGAAAATTAAAATTCACAAATGCCTTGCCAAAGGCAGCATTCAATACAAACTAACCTACACCTCAGGAAGTGATTAATTTTTTTTTCCCATAAGTGCACATAATTAGTGTGTCTGCAACAAGCATGTAATTTTTATTATCTGTGAAGAGTTTGGCAGGGGGAATAAATCATTATCTGCACATCTAATAATGTGCAGTGCTACAATTCATTTTCTGAGATGTCATGTGAACTGAAGAAAAGCACTGACTTTATCTCTTCATTTTTTATAGGCATATCAGAGGCCTATCAGTCTGAAGCAAATAAAAAATAAGGATGGACAGGTGGAAAGACATTTACATAAACAGTGAAAAGTAGGGAACAAAATCTAGTGCCAAGATCCAATTAATAGCTGCATGTTTCAAAGACTCTAGAAATGTCAGGCAACAAAAAAAGTATGTTCCGGTCACCATCCAGCAACCCTGAATATGGATCTGTAAATGTCTTTATGTACGTGCTTTTAAAATAGCATAAAAAGATCGAAGAAGACTGGGACATGAGTAAACGTGTCATTGCTCTTTACTATTGCCTTTACGATGAGCCAACATCAGACAATCTCTTAAACATGCAACTTTATTATGAAATAAGATTAGTGATTTTACTAAACTATGGATATCTGTGGACGGACAGAATAATTTAGAAGTAACTATGGACCAGCATTGAGAATGGTTCAGATTCATGTCGTGACTTGAAAAAAGGACCTTTTGAGAAGAAGGAAGATATCAGATTAAACAGTATGCTGGAAAAGGGTGTGTGTAGAGGACAATAACTCCTTAAGGAGATGTTTTCTGAGAGTAACTAGGAGAAGAACTAACCTTGTCATTAGAGGGTCCCTCCCTCTGTTGGGCATGATTTTTCAAAACACTTTGCTTCAAGGAACCAGTAAGCAAGACCAACCTGGCCTTTCAGAGGCACTTCTTGGGACCAGATTTGTTTTTCTTGCGTTCTGTGAAGCCTCAGGTCCATTCCCGAAAGCCCACCCAAACTGTGAGAAGCCCTCACATGCAAACGGTTTCTCAGTTGTGAAAAAACATCTGTACGAGCTAGAGGGTGGGTGTGCCAGGAAGCACGCCATGAATATGGCTATTCCTGCATTCCCTTGAATATAGCAGACATCCACGCTTTGAATTTGAGCCATATATGTAATTTAAGAAGCAAAATACAGGTCAAATTGTTACATTCCTTCTACATGAAGGGAAAATGGGCATTTCTGGTGCTGTTCTTAGCTGATTTTGAGCTTTTCTTCCTCACAATTGCTCTGAATATGAAAAAAAGGAGAGGAAAGAAAATGTTCCAAAAATAAAACGTGTCAAAGGGACACTTCCATGGAAAAGAAGTTATGTAATTAAATACTACAGATGAAATCCTAAAAAATCTTAATCTGTTAAATATCCTGTATTAAACTTCAGAACTAGAAGTCCCTTCTTCAGGTCAGGAAGTTCAGTGGGTCCAGCTGCAGCTTTATTAGACCATTGGTGGAAACCCATCTTCCATGCTGAGGGGGGTATGGATTTCTCCCGTAGACCATGACTGTTCTGCAGAATGTAAGGTAATGTTTTTTGGAGAAATATGTATTTTATCCCTTTGGGTTGCTAAGACTGTTTTTAGAATATAAACTAAATTGTGCAGTTATCATACTGCAATCAAATAGTGCATATTTAATCATAACACAATCAAAAGGTGGGATTTTCCCCTTTCTGTCTTAATGGATGCTAAAATAGAATTTTAGTGTTTACAGGAGTATCATAAAAAATCAATTAACAACTTTATCCAGTCTGATTAGATGAATTGGCTACTTCCTTCCATGATCTACAATAAGAATAGTTTTTAACTTTCCAGATATGTGAATGGTCCCATATTCTCTCAGCACTTCAGGTAGAGAATGTAGCTATTGCTCTGTATATGATGTATATGACAATGACTGTTAATGTATGTTGGATGTGTATAGTGTAACTTCCTTAGTTTTGGCTAGTTTTTCTAAAATATGATCATGTAGCAAAAAAAAAAAAGGCATATACAATAATATTGTAAGATAAATATCCTCTTTAGCATCTTACACTGAAAGCTTTAAAATAAAAGCATTATGCAAAATTAGAGATAGAAAAACAATTTTTTTCAGGAAAATATCTTTTATGATCATAAGAAAATATTACCTATTTCTCAAAAACCCACTATTGATTTCTACTGCATGTGTACATTTTTCTTCCCCTATTAGAGATTTCATTCTTTCTTTATATTCATTTTTTTTTATTATGAGTATCACTTGGGACTAATAATACAAAGTAATTTTTTTCTGCAGTTTTTGGGAATATCAATTGTGATGTCTATGCAATCTGTTTTTTACAGACTGAATATTTTACACTGGGAATTAAAAAAAATTTCCAGATTCAAAACAATGAGTTGCTATGTAAAATAGCTACCTTAATTCCCATTTCTATTTACTCTTTCAAATGTTGTTTTCCTTTTCATTGACTTCACATGTTTCCCAAGTTTTCTCAGGAACTGACATTGTGCTTAGGAAATAGAGTTATAAAGAATATTAAAGCTATATTTATTAAAACAAACAAAAAAATCCTAGAGACCTCTGCCATTTCACTTTTTAAAAAATTATTTACTCAGCTGGTGCAGTAACACATGAAGATTAGAAAATAATTAAACATCTTTAACTAAAGAAAACTACTACATATTGAAGTTTTGCTAAAGGAAGTTCCGTAACATTATAAATACTAAAAGCTTATACTGTTCTTTTCCCATAATTAATGGTAATTTATACATAATTAGACACTAGATACATTTTAAGGACTTCAGGAGATACATTTTAATCCTAATTCTCAGTTTCATTACCTGAAAGGAGAGCAGTTATTTTGAGATTTTGAACCAAACGCAATGCTTGAAATGAACTGTGTTACTGAAGAAACAGTAACTACTGGAAAAACCTCTCAGTCACAACTGAAATTCAAGGAACTATTTAATGAGATAAATACCAATAAACTGCAGAATTACAGCTCACTCCTCTGAGATTCTATGCACTAAGAGTTAGCCTTAAGTGACTCAATCATGACTAATTACGTATTACTGCTCGTGATCTTTAGCATTTCAATCAGCCTTTAGTTGTGGTATTTATACATAATTTGTCTCTGTTTATGGTTTTATGTAATAATTGTGCCAACCTTCATTTTATTAAAATTGACATGTAGATGGTGGGGGCTTTGCCACATCATTTTTATTTTTTAAATACATTGATATAGGAATTAACTGCAGACTTGAATGTTGAGAAGTTCTGAGAGCTTGACTTCAAGGCTGTTAAAGCACAGTCTGTTTGAAGGTCCTCTGTGGCCGATGTAAAGGCTTCCAGTGATCTTAAAAAGCCTATTTCCTTTAATGACAATGCCTGTTTAAGATACTCCTCTCTCTTTCTTTGCTCTACATCCTTGTTTTTGCTCTCCAGCCTCTCTTTCTGGCTGCCTCTGTGTAATTAACTGTCTTTTGTTAAGCTGCTGGGAAGGAGAAAGGGGAAACCAAACATCTCTACATTCCAAACATGACTGGTTAGGTTGGGCTGCTTGGGGTAGTGTGAAATGCTGAAGTAGGTGATATAGCTGTGAGCAGCAGTAGGGCAACTGGGCACTGTTCAGCTATATCAGCCTCAGGCTGCACTTGAGCTTGCGATACCTGTTGAGAGGCACAGTTTGTTAGCTCAGATGATTTAAACTCAGTGCTATTGTGACTGCTCTTTCTGGGATCTGGGAAAAGATTACACTGTGGTTCCCTGCCCTCTGAGACATACCAGTCTCTTTAAAGCCATCTCTGGGGTCAGTGGATCATCTTCACTGTGTGGATGGAGCAGATAGGCCCTTCAGCCACCAAATCTGTGGCTGTGACTTAAATGTGTGAGCCTCATACAGTACACAGGAAGAGCAAGGTACTACAGAGTGTGTCCTGGGCTAAGCAGAGACAGAGTCAACTATCTTCATAATAGCTAACAAGAGGCTGTGTTTTGGATTTGTGCTCAGAAGAAAGCTGATAAGAAGCGATGTTTTGTGCCACTGCCAAGGTCGGCAGACCAGGGAGGAAGCAGAGTCTGTTGCTAGCCTAGGATTTGATCTTACGTTCAAGACTGAGACCCAGAGTGGCCAATAATCTATTCCATAACATGCCCATCACGCCCAGTATATAGGTGAGGACCCTCCAAAAGATCACGCCTCTTTGTTCCGGGTCCCTTTTGTTTCCAGATCTCTCTTGGCTCCGGATGATCTCGCTCCAGATGGTCGTGCTCTGGTCCCCCCCACCTCGGTGAGCTCTCCGTCTGGGATGCTCAGACTGTTGTCTCCATTCTGTGAGTGCCTCCAGGAACGGTGCACCCCCCACCTGGGGGAGTCATGAGTGTGGTTTCGGGACTCTCCCTGCTCCGGGATCAACTCTCCCTCCTCTGGGATTGACTCTCCATCCTCCGGGATTGTCAGCCGGGAACAGACATTCTTTATCATCGGGTGGGGGGGCAGTATCATTGTGTATCACTCTTTTGTATATTTGTAAATTGTCGTGGGTTAAGTAGAAGAGAGTTATTTTTTTTTTCCTTCTCTTCATAAATAGCTAGCAAGAAGCTATGTTTTGGATTCCTGCTCAGGAGAAGCTGATAAAACCCGATGTTTTGTTCTGCTGCCAAGGTCAGCAGACAAGCAAAGAGACACAGTCCAGCTGCTAGCCTGCGATTTGCTCTTAGGTTCAGATTGAAACCAGACTGACCAATTATTATTCCATCCCATGCACATCATACCCTGTATATAGGTGAGGACCCTTCTGGAAGATCACTCTCTTTTACTTCCCTTGGGCTCCGGATCATCTCACTTCGGGTTCCTGCATTCACTCTCCCAAGGCCTTCCCCCCCCCCACAGACACCGTTAGCTCTTGGTCCGGGATGCTCGTTATCTCCGTTCCTTAAGTTTCAGGATCCTCCCCCTCCGGGGGGATCATTAGCTATTTTTCTCCTGCTTCGGTCAGCTCTCGGCCTGGGACGCTTGGGCTGTTATCTCCGTTCCGTGAGTGCCTCCGGGAGAGGTGCTCCCTCCCCCCCCGCCTTTTGGAGGGAATCGTGAGTGCGGTTTCTGGGGATCATTAGCCGGCAACAGGCTGAGCCTTTTTGGGGGTGGCAGTATCATTGTGTATCACCCATTCCCTCTCTCCTCTGGGGTTGCTGGTCAGGAGTGGGCTGGGCCTTTGGTCATCAGGTGGGGAGAGCCAGTATCACTGTATATCACATTGTTTATTTGTATATAGTATTATTTCCAATCTTATTTTAGTTTAGTTATTAAATTGTCCTTATCTCAACCCACGAGTCCTCTTTGCCATTTACCTCTTTAATTCTCTCCCCTATCATTGGGTGGGGGCAGGGACTGTGTGAGTGTGTGTGTGTGGTTTGGCCCCCAGCCAAGGGCTAACCCTTCACAGAGTGACACCAATAGGGCCCAGTAATTGAAGGGGGGATTTGCAAAAACATGTAATCCAAAATGTGTTATTCTTCTGATTCTCTGACTGGTGAATCAGAGTTGGGCACCTGCTTGCAAGTGGGAACCCTCAGAGAGGGTTGATCCTCTTGGAGTTAACCTTCTAAAGCACATCTGCTTTTTTTCTGAGGCCTAGAGAGCTGAACTTTCTGTTTCTTCCTTGTGAGCAGTATCTCTTTTCATTTACCATTTATTTTTCTAGCTGCTGGCTGTGGCTTGTGCAGTGGTACTCTTCACTTGCTGAACAGCCACAATTCCACACTTCTTTTGGTGAGACTAATAGCTATTCAGTCCTAAATGTGTTTGGAACATGCTGACAAGTTCTGACTTATTTTTTTATGAGATAGCTGGTCCCAGTCTACTTGAACTAGAGGCCCTTATAGAAGGGCTTCTAGACTGTTGGCTTGTGCTACAGTTCTGCACAGCTTTTGAGGGGTGGAATGGATGCTTTAAAAACACCAAACAGGAGAAATAGATTGGTTTAGGAATCTGGGGTTATAATACTGGCAGGAGATGCCTGAACTGCAATTTTCTGTTTAACTACAAGCGTGTTTACATTTGTGGGTGCAAAACTGGCTCTTGTTAATTCTGGATGGAAAAGTCCTGAACAGCCTGGTGTGGTAACTCTGCTCCTGGCAGCTTGCAAAGCTCATGATGAAGGTAACTTTGCTGCTTGAAAGCTACTCCTGTGCTGTGCTCTCCTCTTCTTCATGAACTTGTCTCAGATCTCTGCTAGTTTAGGGACCATTGTGCTGCACTCCATTCCATGATGCAGATGTGCCAGGATTGACTGTCTGCCTAAAACCAGTCCAGGGTGTCTCTTTAAAACATTGAGTCCACATCTAGAGTCAGCCTTTTTGTTTTAAACCCCTTTTAGCATCAACCGAATGTTAACTATAGTCTGAATGAATGGCTCCCAGCTGTGAATCTATTGACTGCAAGATGAACCCTGAAATAATTCGTTGTGAGTTTCAGGCAGAATCTAAGTTTAGTTGCAGAAAAAAAAGAAACAAATAAAAAATGTTTTCAGTTTTCTGAGTGCAAAGATAACCTCCCACTAGGGGTTGAAGCCATACTCCTTAATCCGTGTTTATGTACTTGAGTCATCAGTCCTGATTTTCAAATATCTTCTGAAATATCAGATCTAATGGGAATGGCTGGGTACTGAGCATTTCCAGATACACTCCACATTATAGATTTCTGATGATGGGTCAGATATCCTGTAAGAAAAATGGCCTATATTTTTGCCTTTTTTGACTGTGAAATTACGAAGCACATAAGCTATTTGAACAACATAAATGCACACATAAAATATTACCAGATGATTATTGATAGAAACATTTCTGTTAATATTTGGGCCAGGAACAGAAAATGCTTTCTATTTGAGAATAACTCACAGTTTCTGAGGTTGTTCTAAAAACAATTTGTTTTGACCTCGTGAGCTGTTTAAGCCCAGTGGCTCTAATTTTGAGTTAGCAATAGATAGGAAATTATTTGCTTGTGTAGAATACTGGATCCTGCAAGGGATCCATTTTGAGGTGTTAAAATAAGTTCTGAAAAGCAGCAGTTTGTGCTTGTACAGATCTCTATCTCACACCACTTTCGTGGGAAGAGAGCTTAGGCCAGATTTGTTTTCCTTTCAGTGTGCTTGGCCAAAGCCCGTTGTACTGAAGAAGTGCAGGAAGCATACTGTGGTTCTTAATTTTGTATTAAACTTCTGGACCTTTTTATTGGCCTTTCAAATCAGCTAAACTGCAGCAGGGCACCCATAATTCATTCTTTGGCATTTTACAGTTATTAATACAAGACTATACATGCATATTTTTAGAAATAATATGCACTTGGTGGCTGAAGTAGCTTGTTTGTTTTATAGAAATACCAGAGATGAGTACTAAATACCACATTATGCCGGTTCTCAGATTTTTTCTTGTGTGAACCTTATTGAGGAATGTGAGAGTTTATAAATTTTGGATCTCAAACTACATTTTTTTCCATAAAAAAAGATATTGATACATTATACATAAATGTGAAAAGAGGTGCAACACATTGTAAACTTCATCACGGTTAGTTTGTATCAGTTTCCTGGGGTGTAAAGTGATGTAAAAATGAATTTTGTTTGAACTGATTTTGGTTCACTTATGAAATTCCTCTTGGGGCAAGCAAGCGAGTGCCTAGAAACCTATGTTTGCAGAGCAAGTGGGAATCTGTTAGAAATTACCTCTAGATAAGGTGTATGGGCTGTAATAAAATGCTTTCAATACCACAGAACATTTGTTTTAAAAATAAAAGTAGTTGGACAAGAGGATTGTCTCCCTAAAGTAGTTCTTGGAAAGGTGATTTCCTGCCAGTAAAAATGTTTTCTAAATTTTTATTTAATTGGTTTCTAGTTCCTGCAAGCTACTTATTCTGATGTACGAAAATCGTTTCTGACATTTCCATTTTAACATTTACCTTAATGTCTATCTTGTAAAAAGGAAAGTAGCAACTTGTGCATGCACATCTCTAAAAGCTCTAAAAGCCCTAAAAGCCTAGTATCTTGTCCCTGGAAGTGGATGCTTAGGCAAAAAATATGAGGAGAAAAACAAGTGTGGATTGGTTCTTCCTCTGGCCTAACAGTGTCTGGCAAGCAGAGAGAAATGGCAGCCACACCATTCTTTTGAATAGCCACTGGCAGGCATCATATTCCCGAAGTTGTTCTGCTTTTTTTAGAATGCATATAAGTATTCATCTGCCACAAACTTCTGTGGCAATGAGTTTCACTATGAAGTGTGGGTGTTGAAGTGTGTTGTTAAATATTTCTGTTTATTTGTCTGCCCTTGAGTGCTCTGTAGCTTGGCTTATGGTGAAGAGTGAAAGATTCTTCCCTGTTCACTTTCTCTACACTATTCATGGACTTGTAGATTTCCTTCATATACACTCTTCCCTCATTTCCTATCTAATAAACACAAGAGCGTTAATCAGAATGGGAAAAGAGAATGAGAAGACTCAGAGCATGCACTAGAATGTTGTATGTTTGGAAAATAAATAACCAGCAGTATAACAAAAATCGCACAATTGACCCTAAAATCTACTTGTGTTATGTCTAGTGAAGAAAAGGTCTCTTCCAACATGAAATATGATTGCAGTTATGCATAATTGTATTAGCATAGTTTTCTTAATAATTTTAATTGCATAGAAATGGTTTGAGAGACTAGTAAATACAAAACTGAAAATTGTCTCCCTTCATGTGAGACAGAGAGTTCATCAGGGCTGAGGTTGCCTGTTTAGAACGAAGGCCCTGAAAATCTCCAGTAGTCATGTAGCCTACTAGATTTCACTAGAAAAAAATCCTAGGTCAGATCGAAAAATTCCATAATTGTCCCCAGAGGGTCAGTGAGTAAAAAAAAATCTCAAAACCATTAATTTCTCATTCCTGCAGGAATTTACCACCAGAAACACTCAGTCTTGCCCAGATCTGAAGTAACAAGCCTGAAAATGTTGGTAAATTAAGCTTAGTGAAAAGGTTATTCAGCTAAGGATAATTTTTTAACAAGTTTGTTCATCACATGAATTAACCTCCTAATGGAAGTTTTACAAAACTAAGATAAAGGAAAAAAAAATCCTCAGTCATAAAACTTTAAAATTTAGCTTTCAAACTTTAAGCATATTTTTTCTCCCACCATTAATTTACGTCCTTCTGTCTTCACCCAGGAGACCTATATGACAGAAACGAGTATCTTTTCTCTTGCTGAGCTTTAGTATCTTATGCTGGTGACCTAAGTTGAATTTGTGCTGGCGTCCTGTTAAGAAAGATGTTAAGAATCCCGCAGGATTTCTTGACCACCGCCAGTTTCTTTCTGGGCAACACAAAACTCTCTACACAGATACACAGACTTTCAGGCTTGCTTTTCATACATTGCTGTGTTAAAATGGCATGGCTCAGAATCTGAATCTTAAGTCTTCTGTGTCAACCTGGAGAACCAGAACTGTGGTCTAGGTCACTGCCCTAATATTCCAAGAGAGACAGAGTTTAAACTCAGAAATTAAAGCTTCAAGTGAGACAGAGACCTTTATTTATGAAGGCAAATCAATAAAGGTGGGTTAAGTTGTTCACTGAGACATAGCATGCCCTGAGTTCTGCCGTTAGTTCTTCAGCTAGAATCCTCTGGAGATTCAAACTGGAGTTCCAGGTACTGAAAAACTTTAAGCAAGTTACAGAGATATGCACTTTTGTAATCAAACAATAGCTTTTAAAATCTGATAGACAATATCTTCCCTCAAATAATTTTGAAACACATCATCTTTTTCAAATTGTTTGCAAGGATCCATGACCACTATAGACCTGATATACATAAAATCAAGCCCAGACAAGAGAGAAATGTGATTTTTCAGTGTATGTGCCTCCCAAACTCTTGCCAGGAAAAAAAAATAAGTCTCTAGCTTCCTGATTCTATTAGACATTTACTGTTCCACCAGCTAACCTAGAGGGTTCAGCACTGGATGTGTGTGGAATCACTGGAATATTCAATACTTTGCATGCTTTCCTGTTACGTTTCATCCCATATTTATGTCTCCAGTGCTCAATATTGTTCAGTTCTTCCCTTATGCCATGCTGGTATCTTTTTGGATAGGCAAAGTTTTCCTAACATGTTGTTGCCAAATTTCTTTGGCACATTTCTCTCTTTTCCCCTTTTGTAGAAAGTTCATTAGTGAAAATATGAAAATAGGAGTGATACTTTGAGAATTCTGTTGGTAATCTTCCAGCCCTATATATCTTATTTCACCACTCCTTCTTACTTCAGTTTTAGTAATTTTTGTTCCCCTGCCTTCCTTAGTTATTGTTTTAATCATTCTGTTTTTCTGCTACATTATTAATTATCTAATCTAATTAATAATCTAATCTCTCTGGATTTGGCAAGCATTTGACTTCCTGCTTAATTATTAATTAATTGATAGTTCTAAACAATCTCTGATGGGATATGAGTTAATTTATCAAATAAAGTCAACTTATCAAACAAAGCTTTCAGATGAAGATGACATGATCCAATTTCAGTAGACACTCACTACCTTCTGTTTGTCTAATATAATTGAGGACAGCTCCTTCAGATCATTTCAATCTGGAGTTTCCAGGTTATGGGCAAGCAAGTGGCAATGGAGAGGTGAAAAGAAGCATAAAACTGAAGAGACACAAAGCTGAATTCCCCTGTTTAGTGCAATATTTAGGAATTGCAAACATTTAATTTCCCTCTACTTTTTTTTTTAATGGTTATTTCATGGACATTTATAGAACTATTGTTTTGGCCTTACAGGCTAGAGTCCATTCAAATAGAAATCTTCGTACTGATACAGTCAGTGTGTCTTTCTCCTGTATAATTAATTGGATTTTAAGACATATATACCCAAGTAGCTGTGAAGCATGCCAGTCCTGAAGGCATCAAAGGCGTAAGATGTTTTCTCACTAACCCTTTAATAAGGATGACATTCCTCAGTTTTGGCCATTCCCTTTCCTTCTGGCCTACTTTTGACTTCTGCACCATAATTATTCTCACATAAAATAACTGTTTTCAGCTGTACTGATTCCTCCTCCTACACAAAAACACCTTTTTGGCTACTGTAAATCTTTATCACCTAGGCTAATTCCCTTATAAGAATGAAGCTTCTGTTTGGATTAAAACATTGAACAACTATTAAACTCACAGTTATTCATTCTTTCAGCTTCTATATTCCAATCTAGGAGGCAGCTTTGGAAGGCTGTGACTATTTTGATAGCCTGTCATTATATTGTTTTGATCCCTCGTGTATTTCAATGCTTAACCTGATTATTATTTATGTCAAAACAGTAAATTAACAGCTTTGAGTTCATGCTTTTGGGACATCTTTTGCAGTCTGACAGGTCAGTTGGTGTTCATGATTTCCCTCTCCGGAACACTTACTCAAGTGCTTATTGAAGGGAAATTAATAGTAAGTTAGCCAAGAAAATAAATATAATTATAATGGCATAATTTCTTCTGAGGTAAGATTTCTGAATATGTAGGTTTAATACTTCAAGGTGATGGATCCCTTGACTTCCATAACTTAAGAGAGATTTAAGAACCAGCTCGCCAAAGAAGAGTCCAGCACCTTGCAGAACTGCAACCTCAGTGAGCATTGTTTTGATTTGCTGTGTTTGGCAATTTATTCTCTAAATTTTAGTTTTCTTCGTTGCCTTCTTGTCTGGATTAGCCCACATTGCATTCTCCTTTTTCTTTTTATTCTAGGTAAGTCTGTGTATCTCAGAATATGTCTCCAGTAAATACATCTACTGACATAACCATGTTAGCTAAGACACTGAGGTTGTGTAATCTCTGAGGCCAACTAGAACTGCTAGTGTAAATGTTGCTGCAACAACAGAAGTAATTTAATTTCACAGATATGTGGGGCTTGTGTTGTGATACAAAGCATAGCTTTCTCGGCGTATCTACAGTCATACTGGATGTGGTCTGTTGGTACAGGGTATTGCTATTATTCTTTGCCTAAGAAATGCAATGCAGTAATCGGTCTGATGGTTCTGCCCAAATCTGTCTCCAAAGTCTGTCAGTAATTACTCCTTCAGTCAAAATAAAAGGTACAGAGAGTCATACAAACCTGGTCCTGTGAAAAACACCATTCTTTCGGCTTTTAGAGACTTAGCAAAAAATTTACTCCATTCCCTAGAAGGAATGCTAAGTAGAACACATAAAATTGTTGATACTGAGTAAGAGACCACAGTGATTTACCAGAAGAGGTTGTGTCCAGCATATTAATTTGTACCAAAAGATATGGGCAAACTTCTAGGCCCATGATGTGGTTGTGGTTTTGCAAAGGTCCCTGTTCAGTACTGAGCTTCATCACACCTTGATGATGAGCACCTGTTAAGATAAATCTCTGGTGAATTAATATGTGCATAATAATCTTTTGGGAATTATAATGATACTTCCACGTATTCTCTAGCAAAGTGAGGGTACGAAGCTCAGCCGCTGAGGAACTAGTTAGGTCTCTCTGAGCCTTCGGGCAGTTGTCTTTACCAGTGCAGGACAGTTCTTATGTCAGTTTATTTCCCCTTAATGCATTCTGATGAGCCAAGCTCCTCTAAGCATGACACACTGTCATGGAATGGATGGTAGAGTTTTTCAGCAGATGCTCCTGATATATATGTGATGAACAGTGATCCCCCACAAAAAAGGTACCTCACTGGAGCACCTGCTGTCTGTGTGTCACAACTGAAACTTTCCTGAGTAATTCAGCATCAGTGCATTTTATTATTTTCCTTGTGCTTATTTAGATTTGCCCACTTGTTAAGTATTTGCTAAGGATTATACTGTCGAAAACTGCTGCAAAATACATTTGCTTTAAGAGGTACTCAGGAGCTGGACAAAGTTCTTTGATTCCAGTTGAATGTTATGTTTTCATTGACACCTCATTAAGGTGAAACGAAGGGACATAGTTGATACTTTTACACATTTGGTGTTAAAGGCTCGGTAAAAGTGGCTGCTGCAAAGGTATTTTGACTTAAATAAAGAAAGATTCACATAAAGCAGGATGTACAGGAAATGGGATTACTGGTCTAGTGGCAACTGAGTGCCGATGGACATGTGATGGAAAAATTTCAGAGATTATTTCACTGGGTGTGATGGAGGTTGTAACAGGGGAGGTGAATAGATTACAGCAGTATTCCAGAGGCACAAATTTTAAAAGAAACCTATTTATCATAATAGTGAAATGAACTGAATGAACCATTCTTTTTAAAGTAATGTATTCCCTAGTATTATGCAGCTATTAAAAGCTTAGTGAACAGAAAATTTGATGCTGCCATTATCTGTAGAAGAATGGTTTCAAGAAAGGGGACATGATCTGATTGTTGTGAGCAATTCAGGCTACGGGGTAGGCTCTGGGGCCTGTGAAGGCCTCATAGCCATCGTGAGCTGTCCTTGAACAGTAACTAAAAAGGAACGCAGCAATGGTGTAAACAAGATAACGGAACACGGTCCAACTGTTAGTTATGCCCCGCTACGCGTGCACAGCACCCTTGCCCCAGTCAGAAATAAATTGTACGTGCGTGGACAACTGCTTTTAACCAGTCACATGCCTGTTGCTTGTGCGTGTTCAGTTCTGCTTTCTATATAATGACAAGGTAAACAGATAATAAAGGAGAACGATCTAACTCACATTGAGATTGCGTCGTTACTCCGGTTCCGTATCCCACTTCGACCAACAATGATCATCCTTTAAGACAGTATTTACCACTTCTCTTTCTTTTTTAATTTTATTTTTTTTCAACCAGAACTTCACTTGTCCTTCAATGGTGGATCCATTGTAATCTATGTGGATAAATATGTGAATGATACCATTGGAGATTTCTGTATGAGTAAATAGAATGGGGCCATGGCACCAGCTTAAGCACTGGCCTAAGGCCCTGCTTAGCTGTTAACACTATTCCTGGCACGGTTTTTGGCCATGCTATTTAGCATTCGCTTGGATAATGATTGAATATAATGTGGGCCAGTAGAGTTTTTTCAGTAGACAGCTTGGATGCAGCCACTCTGTCTTGGAAGAAAAGAGAAGCATGTGCATGTGAACCAGACTGCAGTGCTTAGCCTCAGAGACAGACAATGTTCTGTAGCTGAATTTAGTTATTTGTAAATATGCAGCCCCTAGTTCTAAGTCAAAATTAAACAGAGATCTGGCTATTTTTGCAGTGCCTCTTTCTTCCCTTCTTAATTGCTCTAATCTGTAGATGGAGATCTTATCTTTTAAAGTTAATGGTAGGAGAAGAGAGAGGAAACTAGGTTTACAGAAGAAGAGGCAAGTGATGTACACTTCTCTTCTCATCTATCTTTGTGTAAAGTTCCAGAAAAAAAGATATGAAATAGCACAGGATTTATAAAAGATAATAGGATCATAGGATACTCCAGATTGGAAGAGACCTCAGGTTCCATCCAAGCAGGACCATGTGTGTGATCAGACCAGGTTGCTTAGTGCTTTATCCAATCAGGTCTTGAAAGTCTCCAAGGATGGAGACTGCAGAGCCTCTCTGGGCAACCTGCCTCATTGCTTGACTGTCCTCACGGTGAAAAAAGATTCTTCTTGTATCCAGGTCTGAACCTCTCTTGTTTCAATTTATAATTTTTTTGTCTCTCATCTTCCCACCATGCACCACTGTGAAGAACCTGGCTCCATCTTCTTGATAAACTGCCTGTGAGTACTGGGGGGCTGCTGTTAGATTTCCCCCAAAGCCATCTCCTCTTCAGATGGGAAAAAATTCAGTCCTGCAGCCTCTGTTCCCAGGATGAGTGCTCTAGCCCCTGACCAGCTGAGTGGCTCTGTGCTGAACTCACTCCAGTTTATCAATGTCTTTCTTATGCAGAAGAATCCAAAGCAAGACACAGTACACGATGTCATCTAGTGAGTGCTGAGTGAACGAAATAAATAATACCCTTGACCTACTGGCTGCATTCCTGGCAATACAGCCCAGGACACTCTTGCCCTATTTTGCTGCCAGGGTGCACTGTGGGCTCATACTAAGCTCACAGTGTGCCAAGACCTCCAGGGCCTTTTCTGCAGGGCTGCTCTCCAGTCAGAAACCTTGAAGAGGGTTGCTTCTTTCCAGGTGGAAGTTTTTGTATCTGTACTTGTTAAAGGGGTCTTGAGGCCATTCCTCCAGTCTATGTGGGTCTCACTGAATGGCCGTGAGTGTATTGACTGCTTCCCCAATTCAGTGTCATCTATAAACTTGATGAGAGTATACTCTGTCATCTCCTCCAGCTCATTGATAAAGACACTAAACATGACACGTCCCAGGTTAGATCCCTGTGGTCCTCCACTGGTCACTGTTCTCCAGTTAGAATATGACTCATTAGTCACTGCCCTATGAGTCATATCATCCCAAAGGTACTACAAAATCTCTGTGCAGAGGGAACTAACTTTTTGTGTAATTGCAGGGTTTCTGGGAGACCTTTTCTGGTTCAGTTCCAAAGGTTTAGGTGAACAGATAAATAGTATCCATCGTGCCTTCCCCATGGCATATGGAAGTGAACAGAATTACAAACTATATAGATCTACCATGAAGCTGTTCTGATGAATGGGACTTGATTCTGAATAATCACTGGTTGCATTGGGTGGTCTTTAGTGAAAGTCAATGCTTCTAAATGTCTTTAATTTTTGCTGCTTATATTAAGGTGGAATGTAGAAAACTAAATTTCATTCTGCTTTGGAAATAGTGTGTGTTTGCAGCCAAAGGAGGTTTCAGAGTAATGGTTACCTTCTTTAGTCACTGGCATACATTATGCTGTTTTCTTCAAATTTTTATTGCCTTTAAGACTTCTGTTTTAGAATTCATATACTTCACAAGTCTCAATTCCAATCTTTATTACAAAATATTATGTGAAAAAAACAAAAATACTTTTTATTTCAGCATGTATATTATTTTTAATTTACTGCAGCAATGGCTCTGTTCTTCCTTTTAATGATTATCAGAGAGTCTGTTAACAAATCCATCTTCTCCTTCTTAAGATGAATGGCTTGATAACAGCAATTTGATTTGAAACGTGGGCTTGTGGCCATATTTACCTTTTTAATGTTTAGTCCCACTTATTGATGTAAGTTATGTAACTGAGGCAGACAATCTATGTATTCTTTGCATAATCTTTCATGAGTGCACTGTGATGATCACATATTGCGTGAACAAAACAAAAATTGTTACTAGAGTGTAGTAATTTGAGACCTGATGCTCAACTGACTCCCATTTTTCAGCTATCCGTGATAACAAAACCATACAAAGCTTTTTGAAAATACATACATTGACTGTTACTTTCCCCCTTTCTATACTTTGTCAAGAGTTTTTCATTTCCATCTATGATCATTCAGCTTCTTGTTGGGAGTTGAAGGGAGCTCATTAGCTGTTCAGAAAGCAGTGCTTATAGGGCATGACAATACAGTACTGGTATAACTTTCTAATCCTTTATCTATCTCTTGGCTATCTCTTTGTATGTACATAAATACCACATTCAGGAAGGAGAATAAGAGGAACATATTTGTGTTCAAGAAAAATGGATTAAGACCGGAACAGGTGAGAAAAAACTACTAGGACAAAATGGAGAACACAGCATAAGCAAGGAGGCTGAAGAGTTGTGTTAACCTAAAATGAAGGGAGGAAACGAGAAATTATTTGTCTATCCACATACACACGTATAATATATACGCTTTAAACAATATGAAAGCTGAAAAAAATATAAATGACAGTGTTGTCACCTGAAAAACTACATTATTCCTGGATATTAATACACATTATTTCTGAAAGTATGAGGTGTTTGTATCAGAGTCATAGATCAAACTCATCTTTGATAAGACAGAACTTCAAAACAGAGCTTACCATATTCATCTGACATGGTTGTATGTAAAGTTGAGGGGCTGGACTTTTTCCTCTTTTGCATCCTTATGCTTGGAAGTTATAAAATCAAGAATGTGAAGCATAGAAAAGGAATATTTATGTTAGCAGGGAAAGCATAATTGAGATCCCTTGTGTGTCCCAAGCATACACAGAATGCCTGAGAAAAAAAAAGAGGGGAAAAGGCAGTAGATTATCTTATTTTCAAAGATAGTATAATTGTGTATGCAGATAAGATGTCCTGGTTACGTTTGCTCAGGTAACTGTAAATCTGGCAGACACAATTTAGCAGCCTAAACCCCTCTTTTTTAATGCAAAGTTGTCATGCAGTTTTACATTGCTATTTAAAAAAAAAATCTTCCATTGCAGAACAATAGCTACTTGTCCCATGTGCTTGAACTTCATCCCCAGCTGTGAGACAGTGAAAGAAGAAAGACAATCAGCATGCTAAGAGGAGAGATGGGGACCAGCTTCTTAGGCTGGGAGGTGTTTGGGGAGCTTGGTGTAGCTCAGATTTTCCTACTCCCACCAGCACCTTGCCTTCAGACGAGGTTGTTGTAGGTGGCAAAGCTGGGGAAGTAGTGAGGGCACCAAGCACCTCTTTAAAATAGGCGTGTTGTAGGCTGTCAAGATTTTTTCTGGTCTAGCGAGTGAGGGAAGCGAAAATGATCACAGACATACATATCAGGAATATCACTGGAGAAAGGGCATTTTCTTTATCTTAGGCTGTTTCTTGATCCCAAACAGTGAATGCAGATGGACTTTGAAAACTGTACAAGAAGGAGAATAGCAGGCAATGTGTATTTTGGAGATGTACTACCAGTCTCATTTTTAATCACAAAATTTTTTTAAAAAATAAACTACATGTCACTGAATGATAAATTTTAGGTCAGTTTGCATTTAAGAATGATAATGAAATATGCCTTATAAGTGACAACAAAGATTTTCAAAGCCGTAAAAGGAACCTACACCATTTCCACTATGTGGAAGGACAGTTGAATATTCAAATCCCCTCGAGGGAGTAAAAATGTCCGTTTGTTTTAATCTGACCTAAACTGATACATTTTGGACATTTTGTTTATACATCTCTATTTGCAAACTGTTTAATTTTGTGCTTTGAAATTGGTACTATATTGCTGTCCTGTTGCCTTCCTCCTTTTCCAGCTCTTTCTCCCGTTTTGGTAGCATACCCTATACTACTCAGGGTAAGCTGGTTTTCTGGGTAGTATTTTTTTATTATGCATTACGTTCTCGGTGACATGTCTGCTGGTACGTGTTGCTTGGGATCAAAGGAGTCTGATTAAAAAAAAAGTCTAATAAGTGACGCAGTGCCCTTGACTGTGGGTTAATGGTACTATCTAATCCTTGTCAGCGAATGCAGTTGTAAGGATTTGTAATAGATGCAGTAGCTCACCAAGAATGAAGGCCACAATGTAAGTATGTGGAAATGCCCAAAAGAGAAATTGTGTTTCTGTCATGGGAAAAGAAACTAGCTTTTTAGGAACAGATTGCATAAATCTTCCTTAGTGTCCTGAGAGAGCCTTCAGGATGTTTTATTTACAGAAATACAACAGATCTGCTCTTTTTGTTTTCCAAGTGTAAAGAAAATTAGTAATAGGAAGGACACTCCTATTACTGTAGGACAACCTGTAGAAATCTTGATGGGTATGTAATCTATAATAATGGAGATGTATTTAGCTGTTTTATTCCTTTAATCATTGTAGGATACACAAGGTTCAGCTTGGACCACACGAATCCTTTGGCATAACATTTCTCTTTGTTCTCCATGTGGAGTAATTGGACATGTCATCCATTGCTGCAAACTATGGCTGTGAGTCACCTAACAACATGGGCCAAACCTGTCCCTCAAGTTACTCTACTGAAACTAATACAATTAACTGTTGGGTGAGCTTTTCTGTTGTGTGTAGCCCATACAATGACTTCACTAGATGATAAGGACTTAATTAACTGACTTTGAATTTCCAGCATAGTTTCTCTTCTACTTCAAATAGCTTTTCTGCTGATCGGTAACATATGTGAACATTGGCCATATATTACTAAAATCTGTCCTTCTCTTTTTCTTGTATGGCATCCCTTTAAATATATTAAACAGAAAAGCACATATCATTGTGTCCAGTGCGACCTCTTTGTCCTTTTGTTCCCTTCCTCACATAATCATTTTGGTACATTTCTGGGCATGTACGTATTTCATCTGTCTTTTAATTAATTCGTTTTCTCCTTGATGAAAAAAAGTATGAATTGGAAATTATGTAGTGTACTTCAGAGTTTGTGTGAGGGCTGTGTGGAACCCTGGGTAGTAGATTTAGCTACAGTGGTTTGAAACTTTAACGTTCCCAGTTCTCTGCTCTGCCCTTCTGCCAGACATCACTGCCTTCTTGGCAGATGTGGGAGAATGGGTCATTTGCCTGTGCTTCACCCAATCTAGACTACAGTTCAGCACTTCATGTTGCTGACCATAGGTTTGCACTGTTGTGTGCCCTGGGGATAATAAGGTGCAGTCACATCTTCTTCTGCTTCTGTCACAGAGAGTTCAGAGTAGTGTAGCTGGAAGCAAGAACAGCTAAGGACTCTGCCAGAGTTCTTCGATATGCATTTGCAATAACAAAGAAAAAGGACTGTTCTGAATTTGGGCCGGCAAATCTGAGTTAGCTAATTCAAGTAGGAACAGCAGAGTAGAAAATGAAGTTAAAATTTCAACCCGAGTAGTGGAAGTTCTAAAATGTGTAGGGATGTTTGGGAAAAGAAAGTAGGTTGCTAGCTGAAATTAAAGCCAAGTTGACCTTCATTGCTTTTTCAGCAATTGCTAGTTTACTTGGGTTAAACATTGTATAAGTATCTCTTGGGGTAAAAAATGTTTATAGGAAAAAGGTCTTTAAAATAGCAGATAAAGAAAAGCTCATAGAAGAAAGCTGAAGCAAAACAATTGAGATCAGGGGTATGTTTTTAAAGGAAGGGTGTAACTAACTACTGGAACAAAATGCTGTGATAACTGATAGACTTTCAGTTTTCATGTCTTCAAATCCAAACTGGGTGTTTTCCTGGGAGATATGTTTTAGCTGAACTGAAGTTATGTTTTAGTGAAGCATGAGTTACAGGCAAGCTTTTTCAGTAAAAATAAGCTAATTGGGTAAAGTTTAAAGGCCTTATACATAGAGAAAGTCACAGCAGGTGATCTAATGGGTTATACTGAAGAACGTATCTATATATGCATGAAACTACTTAGAAAATGGAGCAAAGCAATGCGAAATTATAGCATTTACACTTTTAAGAGTGAACATCTGTTTATGTTATGTTAAGCCTCTCTGAAGTATGGGCAGCTGGTCTACTTCTGATTTCATTTACACCCATTAGATGAATCTGATTTACCCCCTGGTGAAACCAGAAGAAACTGTTATTCCCTGCTGATTTTAATAAGCATCTCCCGTCCTATTGATGTTGATGATATAATATTGCATATCAGATAGGCAGGGTGCATTTGGTCTTAGTAGTTTTCAAGTAACACTTCCAGGAAGGTAATTTCAGTAAAAAAATGAGATTTTGCATGGCATGAAATAGACAGTGTAATCAATACTTACATGTTCTGACTGGAGCTGGGTTTTGGTTTATGAGTACTTTCCTCTTTACATTCAATACTTCTGAATTTTCATAAGTCTCCGGCTCATCCAGGATTACACTTATCAGTGATGCCACCACCCCATAAAGTGTTTCATTTTCAGTATTCCAGGGCTGTTGGAGTTGAGGCTTACTATTTGATTTTAACGAAAGGAATATTTCATCTGATTTAATCCACTGTACCGTACAGAGTGCTGCTACTGCCTGGAGAGACACACAGTTGGCTCCTAGGTGTGCTCTCTCATCTCCTACAGCGACATTATTGTCATGAAGAGAACATCTCTCAGTGGGCAGATTCTTCTAGTTTGAGTTCCAGATTGCCACTGGTTAATACAACACAGCTATAATAGCTCTGCCTTGTATCCCAGCTTGTGACAACGCAGGATACTGATGCCCTCACTTGTGAATTGAGACTGTAACCCTTAAAGTATACGGTACAGCTGTATTTACTGTACAGCATACAGGATCAAACACACAGTGTGTTATTTTTTATTTAGAAACATTAACCAGGCTTGGACATTTAGTGTTTCTAATGTAAGAGTTCGCCTCTTTCTCCTTGCTATGTTCTTAATTGGATTAAATCGGGTAATAAATCTGATGCATGTAGTGATCTCCAACCTGTTTGTGTCACATTTTCTGGGCTGAAGTACATGGAAGTTGTAACTGTTTAAGAAACAAATCTATCCTAATATTACACAAATTTATCCAAATCTATCTCACATTTTCTTAGTTTCTCGATAATTTGTGTAGTCTGGTCTTTTGTCAGTTTATTCATAAACTTTAGAGTTTATGAATATTCATAAACTTTTATTCATAAACTTTAGAGTTTATTAATTAGGGACATGAAAGACCAGGATTACATCCTATTTATCATACAGTTATATCAAGAGAAGCAGGAATAATGGATTTACAAAGATACCTGTGAGCTCACAAAAGCATGGGCTATGCATAGGCCAAGATAGGGCAACAGTGTAGATAAACTTTGGTGTGATCACAGACATTAGGAAACACTTTCAGGTGAGTTCCGGTGGATGAAAGCTGCGGAGCTAAGCATGCTGTGGCTTTGTACCTGGGTCTGTTCAAGCTACAAATAGTATCTTGTCCAACTGGTCCAAAACTTCTTCTCATTTACTTAGCTCTGTGATTGAAAGAAAAAAGTTGAAAGGGTGAACATGATGGCTCATTTTTAAAACAAATTAATTAGTTTAAGAAGGAATTGTACTCATATTAAACAAAGATATTTCTTAATCAACAACTATGTGGAGAGACATCAGGTAAATATTTCAACCTTCTTTGCCTCAATTTACCTATAATATAATATCATAATTCTTTAGAACAACAGTTAGTTTTAAGGATGTTTTTGCAAGCAGTAATTTCTTGTCCACAGTGGATATATTGCAGATAAAAATAATTTAAAAATACTAAGAGGGAGGTACCTATTCTTAAAAGAGACTGATATAAATGGGGCCAATGGATGATGGTAGTTTTCAGTCTTTGTCTTTAGCTCGTACAGCCAATGAAAATTGTGGTTTTGCTACTAGTTGCCCAATAGGAAGTGTATGAAAACGCTGCATCTTTTTTATGGCCACGAAACAAACTTCGAGAACAATCTCTTTTTTTTCTCGTTGAGAAGTGTCAAGCAGCAGCTGAGCTGTGTATTCACATGTTCATATTACTATATAGCATGGTCCACATCACCATATAACTTTTCTAGACAAAAATAGGGATATGTTTCCAGATAAAAGTTGATTCTTTGGAACTGCTTTAAGGGTAGTCTTGTATTGGTTGAGCAGGATTTCCCTATGTCTGTTTTGTAAAAGCTAATTAAGCCTTTTCACAAATGCCAGTAGTCCCCAACTCTGAACAAGCCAACCCTCCAGAAGAGAAAAGATGCATGTTTTAAAAGAAGTAAATGCCAGGATGTTGTTTCATATGAGCAGCTGCTTTCCAATATCTTGCTGTTTCTGCACAAAGTTTTAAAAGTACAGAATTTTTTGTCAAGGAACCAACAGTCCTTGGAGTGACTGGTTTTGTAACAGAATGATACAAAATGTCTTTTAGATCTTGCTAGTTTTTCTGACTTACTGGTATTGTTTAGACCTGCTGAAATGCTAATAATCAATTAACTGACTCAACTGCTTTGTCAGCTAATGTGCTCAAGTCATGCTTCTTCACTCGAGAACTGCGATACTGGATAAAAACATTTTCAGGTTATTTAAGTGATTGGCTACAGTGAGTAAAATGGTTTAAAACGTCCGTTTTTGCTTCCGCACACACTGCTATTTCACAGTAGGACTTAATGAATAGATGTGAAAACACACTGTACTAGTTCTATGAGTGAATCTGGACAGACTGCCAAAAAATTTTTGGCAGAAAAAGTCCTAGTCTTTTGTATAGGTCAAAAGTCAGTTCTATTGAACATTGTAAAACATGGCAAAAAGCTGCTGTCCTTTAAAATTTCTCTTGAATGCTGCTGTTGCCTTAGACATTTTAATGGTCTGAGTAAGTAAGTAATGGCATAATAATTAATTACCTCTTACATAAGGTATTTCGGCCAGAGATTTCAATGCCATAGTTATTTCAGAACTCAAGTGTATTAAACCTCAGTGTGGATGCTTTCTTTGAGAGGTAAAGTAGCCTGAAATTGCCAAGACTTAAACCTGAAATTGCCAAGACTTAAATGAAGAAGGATTGAACCGCAGAGAATCAAGGCCAGTTTATTTCTCTATGAGAGCACTGAGAGAAGGATGTAATGCACTTTAGCTTATGCTCCTTAAATGCATACCTACAGTGAACATATTTTAACAGTCTTGAATGCCTTGTGGAACAAAGAAGAAGAATAGTATCTCAAAGTGGGGACACTGCTTCTTTTTTATCTGTGAATAATTCTGTAACAAATTGTTGAATGTAGACAGTTTGCATTTGCTTTTGGTAGATTTTATTTTTTTCAGCCTCATAAGGAGGTTCTGTGTTTTAAGAACCATCGAGTTCAGTGCTCTAACAGCAGTAGGCTCACAGGGTTTGCACATGATAGGTTAACTTAAGAAGTAACTAATGCTTTTGTAGAATCAGAAGCATTGTGATATTAATAATATTAAAATGTCATATTAGTGAGCAAGTGAGACAATGCGATAAGTGTATGAAATAAAAAGTTTCTGGGAAAGTCAACAGGTGTTCTCTTGTTCGCTTCAGTGCTGTTTGCTTTTGTTCAGCTTAGTAAGTTAAATGGAGACAAGATTTTATGTAATTCCTGTAAAATAACCTGATTAAAATGAATAACTAAAGTATTGGAGAAAGACCCTCTAACATTTAATAGCAAGTGTCAGCATCAAAACAACACTCTAAATACCATAATGAGAATACACGTGATCCATCAAAACTAGGTAGGAGTTCATACCTCATTTCCGTATCTTATTTCTACTTCTGCTTTTCCCTCAGAGAGCAACGAGTCAAATACAACAAACTAAACAGTTCCACGTTCTTCACACTTAAGACTGAGCTTTTAACCAAGAACTTGCTGTTGCAATAACTATTGCAGTTTATTGTCTGCAGAACACAAGAATCTCTGAATGCCAAACATGCCTTGTGTAAGGGAAATGCATTTTTGAAGAAAACACGTGCTGTTTCTGTGAATACTGGGTTATCCAAGCTTTTGCAAGATACTCCTGCAGGACACAGCTTATCTCAGCTTTCTCCATGGAAATTGTCTCTGGCTACTGCCAGTTATCTCTTGGCAGTATTTATGACACTGTGATGACTTTAAAAGGCTGACAATGTATGTGGTACTATGTTTCTCCCTGTCCTACTGTAGAGAGACACAATTTTCATGTTTGTAGGGAGGCTTTTAAACATACACATGGAATCGCTGACTTCCTAAACTGGATTATTTACCTAGCTTTCTGGCTAAAACAGCAGAATAACATATTTAATCTTTGAATTGTCATAAAAGCAAAGCCTAAGTATACCTTGAGCACAGTTAAGTAGACACAAATGACTAAAACATGATAGTCCCATTTAAGGTTGCTGGTCTGTAGCTTATTTTTAAGAATAAGAACTCCATCTCTTCTGATTCTTTTCCACACTAAAATGACTTTGTTTCAGATGCTAAACATCTGTAGATCCCATTAGTCTCAACTATGGATGTTCTATTTTGAACACCATTTTCCCCAGCCTTTAAGGTCTCCCAAAGAAATGAAAACCCTGCATTTGAAGACAGTTACAGCATGCTTTGTACCAGCTGGCAATGTATTAAAAAATGCAGCCTGTAATACATATATAGTGCAGAACTACAAGAATTTATGGCAAGTGAATTTGGAAGTGCCACAAGGGATTTCATATGCAATAGAGTGTTAAGCCTTTCGTTGCCTTGTGTGTAGTCTGCAGTACTGAGGAGAAGTGGATGGAAGGATAGAAAAGAAAATCATATTCATTTATGTAGTCCTGAATGAAAATTTTTTACCTGAAGACTTTGTAGGCAACAGTATGTACAATTTAAAACTACTTAAAATACTTTTCCAAGGTTTGTATGTCTGAATATCAGTTGTCTAAGAGCAGAAATCAGTACTATTTGTGAGATGTGTCCACATTCCCTCTATTATGCTAGTTAAGAGAATAGAAATGTATGTGTGTAGTTGTCTTACACTAGCAACTTCCTGTGAATACTGTATGTGTATTTTGTCTACTTGGCTCCATCTCTCTCTTTCCTCTTTCTAAGTGCTAGTAAGGTCATGGTTGTTCCAGGACCTGTCTTTCCTGACATATACACCAATGGATAGAGTGGATAGAACAGATGGGGAGACATTTGTGGTAACATCCCTTTTTACTATGAATATATGCAGAATTATGTTCTGAAACTTATTGCAAACACAAACTTCATACTGGCATATCCCTTCTTCTGTAGCCGCTTCTAATTTATACTTGTGTGAAGCAGAGCAGAAAGTAAAACTAATGGTTTAGCTAAAGGCCATTCAATTAAACATGAATGTTATTTGGCCTCTGTCAATCTCTGAATCTCGAACAAATGTATTTCACCACACAGTGCAAAGTTGTTTTCAGACTTTTTGAGAAGCCCAGGACTGGGGGTGGTCTTCCTACCTTAGAGTCTGAAAACACAAGGGTAGATTATTGGTTAGGTTACAGAGCAGAAAAAAGACACAAGCTGATGTTAGTTTTAGGTTTGTTTCTGGTTTAATTCTTCCTTTTACAAATGTAATGCTGCAATTAAGTAACAAGCTACTTGCTTGGGAAGTTCTGCTCAGTTACTGGAGAAGTACTGGAGAAGTACTCCCGCAGACACGGGAGCAGCAGTTTTCCCACAATATTCTGATAATCTCAGCAAGGCTTTGGCAAGTAATCTTTGATATATTATATTGAGTAAAAAATTTGGTATCTACAAACCAATTAGATATCCAAGTACTCTGTTGTAGCAGATGGTGAGTGCTAGTAACATGTTCTGGAAGAGCATCGAGGTCCTTTTGATCCTTATGCTCCAAGTTCTCTAAGTTTTATCTTTATGCTCCACGTTCTTCACACTTGAAGACCACGTACAACAGGTAGCATTATCAAGGAATAAAAGAAAGCCTAAAATCATGTTAGTGAATTCAGGATAGAAGGCCTTCTTACCAGCTGTTTCTTTTTCAGTCTGCTTCCAGTGATGTCAGTGAGTACAAAGCTCATTACCTTTACAGTGAAAAAAACCCCATTTCTCCACCTTCACTTTCCCAAAGCATGATTGTCAAAATGCAGTAGCATAAAGTAAATAAAAAGCTGTTTGGGGAATCACAAGAGAAACATACAGGCTTCTTTTTGTCTTCTATTTTATCAAAGTGTGTTGCAACCTTGAATGCTGCCTGGATGAACATGTTACAAAACGTAGATATTAGGGTGTTATAGGTCTCCAGTAAATCAGACTTCATTCTGTTCACTGAACTTGTAGTTTTCCAACTGGGCTGGGTAACAAAAGTATCTGTCAGTGTTAGTGATAATCATCTTTGTTTTAGTAAGACTGAAAATAGAGGTCTGGTAAGGATAAATCAGGATCTGAACCAAGTTGTCAGCATTGCTTGCCACATTTCAATCAAAAGCTTTTTGTGGTTTGTGAAAAAAGGTCTTTTTTGTTTTTCTTATAAAATGAGTCATTGTTATTGCTGTTCTGTAATTCTTCATTTGTGTGGATTTCAGAAATCTTGAAATAACGTGTAAGGCTAGTCTTGTGATTTTGGTTAGCTTCTGGTAGGAAGCAGTAAAAGCCTGATGTAAAGAAAGGGTTCTCTTATTTTGACTCCAGTTTCAAGAGCCCTGGTGAAATATTCAGACATCTAGTTTTGCAGGGTACTTACTGATACTTCAGTTCAGCCTGGTCGTTGAAAGCTATTGCCCTTTAAAAAGAAGCCTGAAGAATTATTACATTCTGTAGGCATATGTCTGATCATTCAATTAGTAGGCTAAGCATAAAGTAGGCAAATAAAAGTGGGGGAGCTGTTGGTTCAGTGAGGAGGGTTTGAGGAAAGAAAGACTGCTTATACAGCTCTTCACAGAGAAACTTGAAAGAAAGTTAGTCACTAGGTCTCCTCTTGCAGGAGGGAAAATAAAAATCCATAAATGAGATCATCTGAGCATAGGCGTGTGAGAAGTTCTGCAAGCAAAGAGAACAAACCAATTTTTAAAATTCTCAGATTCAGGGCAGTGTAGCTCACCCAGCAGAGCTTTTTGAAAACTTGAGGAGAAAGCTGAACATTCAGGGGAATTAGTAAGTTTGTAGATTTGTAGAAGAGAACTAATTTGAGAGTTGAAAGAGGTGATTTCTAGCTCCCATCTTCCTGTGATCCGAGTAAGAATGGTTCTCATGTAAATAGTAAGATGCATGTGCTTGTGATTGCCAAGAAAAGAAAAACTAGGTGATGACAACTTGTAGTAATATCTGTTTAGATTAGTGTTGTCTCTCTTACATTTTGTTTATTCAGACCAAACTGGGTCTGTAGCTATTTGCACTTAATAGTGAACCTTAACTGCTATCCTTTTGGATCTAAGATAGCCGTCATACCAGACTCATCAAAAAATGGCACAAAACTTCATTTTTTTGAAAACTAGTTTGAACAATAAAACAGTAAATAGGCAATCATTGTTTGTTTTTGTAATGTTTCCTTTGGCTGTTAGATTAACGAAATCTGTGGGCATGTGTAAATCAGACAAGAGATACTCCAGAGCCACTAGTAGTCTGTGCCATTATAAACTGGTATGCCTGCATGCCTCTGTGCACTGCTTAGAGAAAGTACCAGCTCAGATCCTGAAGGTGGATGGATATATCAAGGAAACACTTTGCCTCTGCTAATAAGCGGACACATCTTGCCATTCTGGCATGAACTCAACTGCTGTTTGCACGGATGTCTCAGCACTGTGTTCTGTTGTGTGGTTTTGACATGTACTTCATGTTTCTTCAGGCCTGAAACCCATCTTGCTTAGTCAGAAATAAACTTGCATAAAAACCAGTAGAGAGTATAGGGAACATACAGTATAGCTGTTGCTACCTGGTACTCAAAGAAGAAATGGGTTAAGTTTAGAAATGGTCAAACTTTCCTAACAGAGCAAATTCTGATCATTGTCAAACAATTTTTATTGGAAAGTTAGTGTTTGGAAATGATGATTTTGCTCAAGCTAACCAACTGTGTTAGCTGAAATGAAGGCTGAGATATTTAAGTTGTGTCTTGCATTAAAACTTTGCCAGAAATGAAAATACCAGGTAGAAAACAGCTGGGCTGTGTGACCTGTACATTAGGCATGTCTTGTAAACTTAGGGGTTTTTTTTTTGACAAGACCTGCACTTAATTTTCTTTTACTTTGATTTAACTTGTCCATCTCTGGCAAAGAAGTCTACATTGGACATGTCCTTGCCTCCAGTATATTGGAGGAACAGGCAATGTAAAAGAAGACGAGAATTTCAGCATATTAGACTAATGCATATCACGTTAAAACCTGAGGAACTCTTGGGAAACTGTTGAAACTAGATGCTTGTCCATTCTGAATCAGAAAGCATATGCAATGTCCTGGTGTCCTTCACTCATTCAAAAGAGTAGCATTGATTTCCACCAGCAAGAATATCATTATTAGTTCATTTATGTGAATTAAATGCTTCTGAGTAAATTAGTAGCTATTATTTTATAAAACTCTAGCTATTATTTTATAAAATCTCTTGAGCATGTTATGTTATTGTAGCAAGACAAACAAAGTAAAATGGTAGTGACTTGTGTGAATTTATTTAGACAAAAGAAATAGTAACATGATCTGTTATCATTTTTCAAAAGTATCTGAAGAACTTCACCTAATTTCACCTTCATCATATCCCATTATTTTTTGATTTTATGGAGCCTGTGTTCTATGTCTCTGATCAAGACAATGTTCATAGATGCTGAAAAATGTTGAGAGCACTTTTATTTCAGACCAAATAGAGGAAGAATATGAAATAATTCTCAAAAGGCTAGTGAAATTTCTGGCTCAATTTTGTCACCTCACTTTTTTTTGTATGTTTAGATGAACAGTAGAAATTTCATGTGCCTAGATGGACTGAACTGTAGTTCTGAACCTTTCTAAAGTTCGTTTACACAGAACCAGTATTTGTGCCATACTGCAAACCATATTTCAATCTTGTAAAAAAAAAATATGGAAGGCTACTCTTTTTCTTTCTAGACTTAAAAATTTGGCTTCAACCCCAGAAAACTATCATGAGATTGAGAAAATCTGATGTTTCAGGTGGGAGTTATATGAGGAAGAATTGGGTTGCAGAGGCATAAAGAACAAATACATACTTAAGCAAACAAATAAAGATAACCTTAATGTTGAGGGTCCACATAATAACGGAAACAAAGTGGTATTTTTAAAGGTGTAAGTTTACAGTTTTATTTATACAGCACAACAATTCCATGTCATCAGCTCTTCAAATCTATGAATAAATCACTTTTACTTTACAGATGATACACTTATGCACTGTTTACTGGGGATTAAGTCTTTATTTGCCAAAAAGGTTTTTATAAAACTACAGAAATTATGCATAGCTTTTCTTTACTGTCCAGTCTGATTTCAGCAAGGTCTATTGATAATTCCTGGAATTTTAATCATGTTAGAGTTCCTGGAGGAATCCTCATCTTCCTTTTGTCAACAGCAAATATTGCCCATGACTTGAAAAATAATGTTGTTAATCTGGCAGCTTCTGTTATAGTATCCTAATTTTTGAAATTGTCTTCCAGATGCATATTTCTCATTTAAGTGGAGATGGTGGAAAGATTATATTCTGACATTATTTCCTTCATCCCTTCTGTGACTTTCCTACCTTCTGTTTTTTTTTTGTCTTAATCCATAGAGTATTTATTTGCCTACCTCTTATTCCCTCAGGGAGCCCTACATATCTCAAAATGTTTTGTTGCCTTCACGTTACCACTATCATTTTTGATGGAGGTGCTGTGCAGCTTCAGAGAAGATGACTCCAGTGAATGGAAGCAGGTCCTTATATCACTGCAGCACAAATGATAATCATAGCTCAAAAATGAAATTAGAATCTGTCTGAGACTGAAATTACAGTTGCGCCTTTCTCTTATTTACAAGCAATACTTAAATTTCTTGTATTTTATGAAATAAGATTTTGGTAATCTACATGTTCTATATGGAACATTACTCTATAATCCACAGTTTGGACTTGCTCTATATTTTGTGTGTCATAAGCAGCTCTACTGCTTTCCTATAAATCAGTGAAACTGCAAATAGGGTGGAAGAAAAAATGCTGAGCTTATCTATTTACAGAACACTGGAAAGATCAGAATAGAGCAGCTCTTTAAATGGAAGGACATAACATTTAAACTCTTGATTGTAACAAGGTAGCATGGCATACATTTACCCTTTCCTCATGACAACCATTGTAAGAGGGGTGAGAAATTACAGAAGCATTATCCATTTTCATTAAAATGTGCAAACTTGCAAACTTCTATATACTTTCTATGAGTACAGTATTTATGTATACTTAACACATCATTACATCAGTCATTTTACAACATTTGAATGCCAAGTTCAGCAAAGAGGTAACTTATTTTAACATGACAAGAAGATGATCATCAAAGAACAAATTTAAGGACAAATATTTTCTTATTTCTTCCATTTAAAAATCTGTGTTCCTCAGGAGCATTGTAAGAATGATCTGTAGGATTGTAGAAGATGTGCTGTTACAGAACTGTATGAGGAACCGTAATTCGGCACTATATAATCCTCTGATTGTGATAAAAAAAAAGAAATGCACTTTGAACTATTTCTCTGGATCAGTTTATCCTATGCTCAGGTATTACTTGTGGATAGAAGTGGAAACCTGAAAATGTGAAACTCTTTTTGACAAAACCTCCGGGGTAATTCCCAGGTTAGAGCTTCTCATGCTTCCTGTTGCAGTTCCTTCTGGTGCTGCAGAGTTTGTGAGTTTGTTTTTTCACTGCAGAAAATCAAGTGATCACTTTAATTCCACTAGGGGCCTCACAAAGATTCCCCTTTTTTTTATAGTCTTGGGATAGCACTTGCTTGGAGTGTTTCTTTTTCTGACCATAAACCTCTGGCTGCTCTGTATTTGTAAAAAAAGACAGGTTTGGCTGCTTCTCAGGCTATCTGCCCCTTCTTCTGTGTATGCAACGGGCTCTAAGAGCAAGAGCTCAGGTGCAAATGGTGTTGCTTAAGTGAGAGGGTGCTTAAGAAGACCTCCCATGTGCATGTTAAAAAACCTTCCTGGAGGCCTACAGTCCAAGCACATGACAAAGATGAAGAAAAATAGGAGAAATAAACAGTAGCAGAGGGAACACGTAAGGTGAATCTGTAGTGTAATTTTCCTACCCTACAGGTTATTGGTAATTTGAGGATCTTCTTTCTGATAAATGTCTTGTTTATTAGCTCGTAACTGCAACAGAACAAACAGCTTAATCTCTCTCCCCTTGTGGTTACATTTCTTCTTCCCATCTGTTCAATTGGCTATTGCTTTTTCTATAATGCATCCTCTGCAGTACGCCAGTTCACAGTTATGAGAAGCAAATGAAAGACATTATGAAAATGGCAAAGCAATGAACATTTCTCTTGGATAAAACAGAGTTTTAGCATTTCCTCCACGACATGAAGAAAACTTGATGCATTAAAGTTATGCTACTGTAGTAGGAGTTCAAATTTCCCCTCTTTCTTTTTAAGCACTTGAAAATAAAGAATAGATTTTTTTGGATCAGTGAAATGTGTGCTACATCCTGAGTTATGAATATGGCAAGAATTTAAAAACTTGCTAAATGTTCTTGAAACATTGTTCAGATATTTATTTCTGAAAGTATCACCAACAAAGCACTCTCTTTGTATTGTCAATGTTAAAGCATTGGCAGCTTATAAGTGGTTTCACAGAAATAATGATTTTTTCAGTGTGAAACAAAGTTTCATCATGGTGCTTCTTTCGTTTTGTAATTGTGTAAAAAAGGTATCTCATTCAGGTGCATTTTATTGGAGACTAAAGCGTAGAAAATTGTGTTTCTGTGTGATTTTTTTATTGTGGCACAATTTAGCTTATGGTTATGACACTATGTGTGGGACTGTGAATAATAGGAAATGCCCAGTATTTGATCTGTGCTACATATCCAGAGTTAATCTATCACTAAGATACTTCCTTTCATATAGGCTAACCGAAGTTGAATTATTTTGTATTTGCCATGGGCTAGAATGAGGCAGGCGACCTTTGAGGGTTTCTTAAGCTTGTTAGGCTGTGTGAGGCTTTGGGAGATCCTAATGTGGTCAGCCAGGGTGTATGACAGCGATTTTTTCTATAAATTATGCCAGACCCTGGGTGAGTTCCCAGGTCTCCAAGGCAGAAGGATGTAGAAGAAAGAGCAGAAAACAGTGCAAAGAAAAACCTTTCTGTGAGATAAGGAGGGAGAATAATAAATCTTGTGATTTACAGCTGGGGCAATGTCACCTGCACAGGAGTACCTGACCTTTCCATAGTGCTCTCTTCCTCTTCCTCTTTTAGATAAGTATGTTCAGGGGATTCACTAAGTTCATGGTCATGCAAACTCCCTCCTGTGAGGTAAATTACACTGTAGTCTACAAAAATTTACCTGTTTGCATTTAATCCCTTGCAATTTCCCAGCACAAGTCCTGAGCAGTAGTTGTGATGTATTATAACCACTTAGCAGTTTTTCACAATATGTTATAACTAGCTGTCCAGGCAAAGGTGAAAAAAAGGTATATAAATATATTTTAATATTAAATGATGGCATATCCATTCATTAGAAACCTCATTTTTTTTTCCTCAGAGGCTTATAAGGCAAAACAAGTACATGTACACAGTGAAGTGAAGTAGAATGAGTATCAAGTTGTAATTCACTAGTGTGCTGGAAATATTAATTGAAATGGCAGAACATCAGCAGTCTGAGGCACAGCAGTATACTCCAGCTAATGAGCTACACACTTTAATTTGCTGCATAGTAATAAATTATTAATTGGTAATTTATAATAAATGCGTACTATCAAATTTATTTCAGCTAGTCATATAAATGTAATTATGTTTTCAAAGCATGCATTGTTATGAGCTTAAGTTTTGTGGCTGTCTCTGTGTACTTGTCTATATTGGATAAAGCTCTTTGATGTACAGTACCTGGTTTGAGCTGTACTCCCTTGATGGCAAATTAACTGTTATTTATTTACGGTTTAATTATTAAGCATAGAGAACTTGCACTAGGTAAAAGTCTTCACACAGATTCACTGAAGAATCTATTCAGTGAGTTCCCAGAAGTGGTGGTAACTGTTAACAATTTTTCTCCTGCTTCTACTCCTGTTCTAATGATTAAGGATTTTCTTGAGAGCATTGAAGAAATATGTCTTAAAGGAAGAGCTGAATGGGGTTGAAGGATTGACCTGCTTGTCTTGCTCCACCACTCTATATTTAGCAGAAAAGATGGGAGCAAAATAAAAAAAGAAAGATTTTGCTTATGATGGCAAAGCTAAGAAATTTAAATTTAACTTCAGAAGTTTAAATTTCACACAGCAGAAGACAGACGGAATTAAAGAACAAAGTGATGTGGTCTGATTGGAAAGGAAGACAATCTTAGCAAGTTAGATTTGAGTAAATTGCAACAGAGCAATACTGACAAGCCTAAAAATTCAAATACATAAGGCTTCCTTCCAGACATCCACTGCAAGTTGTGTTTAAGATACTAACAGGTTTCAGAGATTTATAATTTGCTTTCTGATATTTGGACACCAGATTTCAAGCTTTCAAACACCTTTTGTTTGTTGGAGATAATTCCAGTACCTTTTTTCCTGGTCAGCCTCAAATCCTCATATTTTTCCCCTTCAAGCTTTTGGGTGCTAGGGTGGCTCAGCATGCTCTTTGCTTTAATCAGTAATTCCTCAATGACCAAAAATGCCTCAATTTCAAGAGAGGGTCATCCAGATTTACCATCCCTTGCTGTTAGCACAGTTTCAACACTTAGAATTTCCAGCCAAGATGGAACTAAAAAGACAGCAGAGAAGTTCCAATAGCTTTACAGCCAGCAAGGAATTTGTGGGGTTTTAAGTAGAATAGTGCAGCATAGAATAGTTCCTGTTGGAAGCAATCTACAGTGATCATCTGGTCCAACTGCCTGACCACTTCAGGGCTGACCAAAAGTTAAAGCCTGTTATTAAGGGCATTGTCTAAATGCCTCTTAAACACTGACAGTCACAGGTATTGAGCACCTTTCTAGGAAGCCTCCTCCAGTAAATACGTGTCACTGGTTCATAATATCAAGCCTAGTTCCAAAACAGTGTATAGACTAATTTTGTGAATTATTCCATCTTCAAATTTGCTTCTGAAGGACAATAACTAAGACAAGAGGAAGGAGGGTTGTCATTAGGAACCTGTAGACAGAAGACAGATAGAATATGAGAACCTTGGGGGCCATTAGAGAATCTTTGCCAATCAAGAAGTTTGGCAGTTACATAAGGTCAAAGAGAGCCGTGTAGCAGTGTCCCAAGTTAAAATATTCTACTCTGATGCACTAACACTGCAATTTTTTCCCACTGCTGCCATTTTTTCATCTTTGTGTACTCAGACTTTGGTACTGCAGGAGCCTGTGGTGCCTTGAAGCAGAGATATTTGACATGTCCAATCAAATCCCTGATACACATGAGAGCACGAGAGAACCCTGTATCTATCATCCAAACAAGAGAACCAAGAACATTAAAGGGGGAATAAACTTAAGAAAAGATTCTCTAGGAATTACAAATCATGTTTCCTCAGTGTGTAGCTGTCTAAAATAATTAATTTTCTTTCTTTTCTTTTTTTTTTTTACATTATATTTCCTATTTGTGTGGAAATTATATCATAAATCCACAAAATGGTTTAGAGGAGTTGCTCACTGTCTTGAACACAGGCACAGAATTTACATGAAAGCATGCAGGGGTAGATTTTTTAAGGAGCTCATTGGTGATTTTCAGGAGCATGTCAGAGGAGGAGGATCATGCTGCATTTGTTCCGTGCTCCTCCCCTGCACGTGTACTGTTGGCCACAAATAGAGACAGAAGACTGGTTTGGATGGATCTTTCCTCTGAGACAGTGTGGCTCTTCTTACGTTGTTGAGCAATATATTCCCCATGTTTTCACAAAACCTGGCTTGTTTTTCTGAATAATAAACTGAAATTTTTAAAGATTGTGAGGAGTCATTTGTGAAAGAAAGTACTATAAAAACACAAAGATACTGTCTGAAATTATATGATACTTATTCAAGTCCAGAATGTGTCCTTCTGGTCTGCATTGAAGGGGATTACTCTACTGTGTTGGACTCGTCTATGGTAAAAAAAATGAAAAACTATTTGAGAGAGATTTCACATGCCGTAGTAGCAATACCTCTTTCCATTGGGCTCAATGAAGATTTTGTTGGGATCCACTATTGTGGTGAAGGGGAAAACAAAAGGGCACAGCTCTGCCTGCAAACTGTGGAACACACTTTCATGAGCTATGGCAAAAAGCTGCATATTTTCTACAGCTTCTGTGTTTGATGAGGACTTCTTTAAAGGATGTCTTTAAAATGGAATGATCAGGGCTTCATTAGGCCTGGTATGAAAAGTGTAAGACCAAAATTACTGCAAAACCACACATCTACTGTACAGGCTTAAGTCCTTAAAGATATCAAGGTCTATTTTTTGTAGTCCTTTGTCCATTAGAGAAGTGGAAGGACAACTCATTGATATGAAGTGAAAAACTTCTTCCTGCTTTCTGCGTGGCAAAGGAGACATAAAATATTGTGACTCTGAGCTTCCCATCTGCCTTTGGTTGAACAAAATCCTACTACCTCAGTTTTGCCTGAGTAAAGGCTAGATAGTGAGCCACATCCTCTTTGGTTGTTATATAACGTCATTGTCTCATTTAAAAACATGCAACTGTGAACCTGAAATGAGCATTCAGAATAAAGGGCTCAGAAGAACAGAATAAATTAGAGGAGAAAAGGAGTGTGGCTGGAAAATAACTAAGCCTTTCTTGCTAAAAGGAAAGATGCTAACAGCATGCTCTTTGTTAAGACTTGCGTGTTTTCTGCTGCGGGAAGATAAGTCATGGGGGAGGAGAGACTAGAAATTTAAATTAGAATTGATATCAGATGCAACGATTAAGCATTGACAATTTTTCAGGCTTTGGAATGGTTCCCATTTGCAGCTGCAAGGCACTACAGCAGTTTTAGTATTTACGAGCACGTGGTGAGTACTCTGACAGGTTTATTATTTGTTGGCTTTCTCCAGCATTGCACAGTAAAAATTGTTTTCAAAGAGTGTTCAAAAGTGTAGCTGACTGCCACTGTATCAAACCCAATAAATCCACCAATGTATTTCACACTCTTGATTGATAACTGGCTCAACGGTTTGGCATTTCAGGGAAGGAGTGGAATGGGAACAGGTCTCGATGGTCATTAATCCTTTTTCCCTGAACTGCCCTTGGGCAAGTGCTTGTGCCATTATCCACATTTCTTACTGCTGATTTCCACAATCCCATGGCCGCTCAAACCACCAAAAATTCACCACTGTCCCTTTCACTTACTATAGACCTTTCATCACACTGGCCTCAGCACTCCTCCTGGGCTGATAGTGGTCAGGGGAACATCTCTCTCTCTCTCTCTCTCTTTTTTTTTTTAAGTTGAGCCATCAATTTGTTTCCCTGCCTCAGTCTCCTTTCCTCCTTCTAAATTTATGTTGTTCCTTACTGAACAGGAACATGAGGGTATGAAAATACTTCCTTTAAATTCTGTTTGTGTGGGTTGGGGTGAGAGATGTCTTATGGTGAATAAGGCAGGGATTCTGTCTGCCTGCTCTTCCACTGCTGGTTGAACTGGTTGTTATAATGTTTTGCCCATTGTGGTTTATGTTAGCATGAAGCTGAATAAACTATGTTAGCTGCTGGGGAGATAGGCTCTTTAGTTATTTATTTGTTTGTTCATTTATTTATTTAAATGGTGCAAAATTGCGAGCAAGCTCACAGTGTTCTGACTGAAATGTCAGAAGTAATTAAGCCAAACTGTTTCCAATGGAAAAAAAAAGTCATCTGTCATCATGAAGAGCAGATATCTATAAGTAATTGGGAGCTGGAACATTTAGGGAGAAAGAAAAGAGAGAAAGAGAAAACCCCCATTTTCCACATTTTTCCTGAGTTGGCTTCATTGCACCAAGGGTACTGAATACTCCAGATGGGTTTAAAAAATACAGACTTGAGCTCCCCACTGAGGATTCAGGATAAAGTCTATCTGTCATTTGCCAGCAATCTGGTGCCACGTGTAGCTGTTCTGCTGGGAGCACTGCCTTGTGTGTATTTACTATTACATTAAAGCACAAATGTTTCCTCCACCTGTCCTCTAAAGACTAGTGTGTCCTGGACAAATCTGTTCCATATAATTTTATTTAATGACCCTTAGCTTTGGAGGCAGAATCCGTGTTAGGAAGGAGTAAAATATCCAAATGAAGGGAATTAATTGTGTGAGGAAAGGAAATTCAAGCAATGAAGGTGGTGTAAAGAATTTAAAGGAAAGGAAACAGAGACAGAGACAAAGAACCTCACTGGGAAATTATGAAGGAAAGTTGAATACTGTGAAAGAGTTGAACATGGGTAGGAATCCTCCAGTGTCTCTATAAACTGCAAATCAAAACCTGTCCCTGAAAACCTGCCCCCTGAAAGCCTTTACCCATGTCAAAAGTTCTACTGAGCCCACTAGAATGACCGTTCCTCAATCAAATCTGTGTTAACAGTTTACAGGGCTGGGGCCACGAACCTCAGGAGATCATTATTTCAGCTGACAAAAATATTGTGTTTTAAGAGCAGAAATTAATAAAGAGTAAAGAGGAAAAGGTTTCAGGTGGAGGCTGGGAGCTGTGTCAGCTTGGGCAAGAAATTAAAACAGAGATGATCAGTATTGTGTGGCAGTATTACTCTTGATAATAATTCCCCTGAATAACCTTGATTGGTAAGAGAGAGGTTGATTACCTGTGTTAGCAAAGCACCAGAATACCTGGGGAAAAGAGCAGGATGTATGTGAGCTTACCCTGGAACTGGAATGCCGTCTCTAAAATAGGCTTGCGTTGAGACCGTGGTGGTGCGAGAAAGGTCTGTTCTTGAGCAGTCTTTGCAAGCAGTATTGCTGCAGAGATTTGGGACAGCTTGAAAGAAGCATGGTAAATTTAGTGCTTGCAAAAAACCCCAATTGCTTTGTGAACAGTGGAAAGTCTAAAGATCAGTGCCCTATGGGTTTATATCCCAGGGTGGGTGTGCTGTGTGTATCCTTTTATATCTAAAAGGGATGAACTAATTTTGTAGCCTGTCTGCCAGGAGAGGCACTTCAGAGTTTCTTTCTCTCTTCTGTGCTATTGCATTTTACCAAATTTACAGGGGTTTGAATGTATTTGAGATCGTTGTCTCAATCTGAATTGGTGAAAGGGTACTGAAATTGTTGGGGAACAAAGGGTGAGGAAGTTTACAAAACTGGACGAAATTAATGTTTAGATAATAATATGCAAACAGGATCTTCTCGGGAAGATTTCTATTGAATTGATCCTATTGACTGATTTCCCTCTGGGCTCTATCTGGTATCTCCCTGAGCTAGTAGGGCAGGATGAGACCTTATTTCTTTTTTCCCCTTAGGAAAAAGTAACACAAAAAAGGAACTTAATTTTTCTTATTGCCCTCCTGAACAGCCTTTCAGAATTCTGGCCAACTGCTCCAGTTCTCAGATTCCCTTGCTAGAGATCCCTCATCCTTCAGAATATCCCTCCTATCTGAATTCTGGCTTGCTATTAAATAGGCCATGGGGGGATGATATTGGTGCCCTTGGCTGTTGCCTGGACTGGTTTAGGAAAAAAAAAACAAACAACAAACACCACAACAGTGCACCGTAACACTTTGGATACACTGCAAGATTGTAAAAAAGCTGGATTTACATTAACCTGTGTCCTGCAATAATGAGCTATATGAAAATACAGTCTTTTCAGCACATGTATGCATTATTTCCCAAATCTCATAATTTAAGAATTGGGCTATTGATTGGACTGCACAGTAGCAAAGATAATGAAGGCATCAAACATTTGCCATGGCCTGGAGTACACAGTGGAAGGTCCCATAGTTGCTGTGTATTTATTGCTAAAGATTAAGCCTTTAGTGGCATGTTCTGAATACATGTATCAGAATATTCACAGTTCATAAGTGCTAGTAACACTGACAGGTTCGTCAAACTTGTCTTCGTAAAGCTGGGACAATTTATTACATCTTTTTAACCCAAAGAACTCTACATAATTGATTGATTTGGGTTACATGACAGATTCAAAATAACATTGAGAGAATTGACATTCACTGCTTGAATTAAATTTGATAGAGCTAAAGTGCCGTTCACCCAGGGCTTCCACAAAACTGATAGTTCTAGGTTCAATATGACCAATTTAAATTGACTAAAACTACATTTTCTGTCTTAAATATAGGACATAATGGTGTGGAGTATGTATAACTTAAGTAAAGCCTCCTAAACCAGCAGAGATTCTTCTCTTAGGGCTTTTTTTCTCTTTTCCTTTTTTTTTTAATGTTGAGTGATGGTTTTTCTAACATGCAAGTAGGATGATCAGAGTATGGAGCTCTCTATTCTCCATGATGACTGGAGTCTATGCTATCACGTGTTTGTGTAAGCTTTTAAGAGAGCTGTGTGTTAAAATAAAGCCTGTGAATTATCATGCATGTGCAGCAGTTTTTATTTTAAGGTTAAATACTGCTTTCCAAAGGACAACTGGGAAATGGAGAGATTGGGTGACTTGACTAAGCTCACACAGGAGGTCGGTGGCAAAGCTGTGGCTAAGCTGTAGACTGCGAGGTTTCTGGCATACAGGTTTGGTGCGTTTACTAAGCCTACTTCCTTCTTTGCAGGTCTGAGTGGTTCTTCAGTCCTGACTATGCCATATTACACTTGGGTGTGTGGTAGAAACTAAATCCAGGGAGAAAACAAAGAAGAAAAATGGAAATTTGAAAGCAAAAATGTAAGATCATGGAAACATAAGGTCGTATTTTCTATTTTACTG
Organism: Pterocles orientalis; assembly: GCA_011057875.1. NCBI lineage: Eukaryota > Metazoa > Chordata > Aves > Pterocliformes > Pteroclidae > Pterocles > Pterocles orientalis. The sequence continues at coordinate 427,842 of WKFP01014331.1, forward strand.
TTTAAGTGGAGTAAATAAATTATGGTGATGTTCCTGGCATAAAAGCAGGTCTCAAAGCAATGTTACACGGGTTCCTTTTATTGTTGTTATTTTAAGTAAAGATATCATTTTACGCTGAGTAAGAGAGTCGAGGTGGGGAATGGGAGAAGAGTGAGATTCGAGAGGTCACAAAGTGAGAAGGTGATTTTGAGTGTCCTCTGGTTCGGAGGGCAAGTTTAAGCAGCCAAAGGATTCCAGCAGAAGAGAAATCGCAAAGTAAATGAAAGTTGAGGCAGACATAGTCCTGTATGGAAGGGAGTTCCCTGTTCAGTGATGTTAAAGATCAGCAGGAGAAAAATGCTGTTATATCACTCTTTGTTTCACTAAATCATCCTAAACAAGCACTTCCACATCTATTTGTTGATATTTTCCACTCAGAAAAAAAAAAAAACCACAAACAGGACTCCCAGACCATAATACAGAAGCTTTCCTCACTGAGTAGTATTGGCTGGGAACTCAGGTTCTAGATATCCAGGAGCCTTTTCTTGAAGTTTTTTATCGTTTTCCCAAGCCTAGTGATGGACTAAGTGTTCTGAGTTCCTCTATCCATTCCTAAAATACAGATAAAATTTTGAGAAGTAGAACCCTTTATATCACTATAAAAGAGGTTCAGATGTCCAGCCTGGCGATCTGAAAAAAGCCTATCTTACTCCATTGCAGGGAACGTTTGAAGAATTCTCAGCCATTCTTTTTTTCTTTTTTGGATGTTATTTCCTAATCAGTTTTGTAAGTAACTTTGTCATGTTGAGAATTTTAAAATAGTAATGATAATAATAATATCCTTTCCCCTGTGATGTTAACTCAAACTTACCTACACGAACATTGGCAGCTGTTATGGGAAAAATCCCTACATTACCTTTGAAAAGGACTTGAGTGTGGTTTTTGGTGATAGCATGAACATTTATTGACGGAATTACAGTAGCTTAAGAATTGCTAGCAGAAGAAGCAACTAATGTAAACCATAAAGGCCTAGGAAGCTGCATATACAACAAAGAGACAGATTTCCTGACTCAAAAAGTTTCTGTTCTTTTCATATGCACTGCAACCTTTATTTCAAAATAAGGAAACATGCTTGAAGGTCTAGTAAAATTAAAAGGAACAACTGCTCTTTGTGTATGCTCCCCACTTTAAATAAAATGTAATAAGACCGTAGGCTTGAAATCTTCACTTTTTCAGGACTTTATGAACATCAAGTAGAAAGGCAGTTCAAGGAGTTCACCAGGAAATGGAGTTCAGTGGGACATTTAGTCTCAAATGCTTTAATTTCTAAAACTCTCAAATGGGGGCAGGAAGCGGGGGGAAGGGGAGAGACGGAGTACAGCACCCATCTACATGGTGTTGCTGTGTATTTTTATATATAGTTATGTTAATATTCAAGTTAAATGATAATTTGTTTTGAAAACTCCCTGATTTACTGTAATTGTTATATTATTCTCTCTTTGAGAATTGTGTTTCTAGTATCTAGTCGTCCATGCTCCTCATGTACTTCTTGCTCTGCTGCTTCTCCTCTGTCTTATGCATAAAGTAAATATTTCACGTCTCAGGCAGTCGTGACTGTTATGGGCAGTCTGCTGCACTGGGTGGCCAGGAGCAGCAGCTGAGGGTGCTTTTCTAGCATTTCTCCTTACAGTGGGCCATAAAAGTGCTTTGCATCCTCCATTGGTACCCTGCAACAGTCACCTGCACTGCCACTTGTGGCACTGTTTACTGCCTTCAGTGAAAATTTATGTGTCTAACCAGGCAAGGGGCTGCTGTTTGCATATCCTTACTTTGATATAACTACAAAGCATTTTCCTTCTTCTATGTTCTTTTCTCCCCAGGAGGCAATCTGGTCTGTTATGTGACTTTCCTTCCAAAAGTTACACAGGTAATGTAAAGAGAAGTATTTTTCATTCATAACAGAATTTTGTGAAACTGTGATTCAGCACAGGTTGTGTGAAATGGAGGCTGTCTGACTGATATACAAATTGGAAAAGTTGCTGGTTATATCACTTTTTCCCACTGTTACCTTTGACAGCTTTGTTTAGGGATTTCTAAATCTGTTGTAGTTATGTCACAGGAAATAACCTTCAGATTTTTATGAATAAGCCTAAATTTGAATTTAAGCTCACTAAAATTGCTATAGTTTAAAGTGTTATATTTTGTTACCGTTATTTTCCTTTGTTCAGAAAAATGTTTAGGAATTTTCAGAAGTGAAAGGACATAGATTCTGTATATTGTAAAGTTCTGGTGAGGCTGTAACTTCTGTACGAATAAACAACTGAGTGCAGCATACTTTCAGTGTTTGACTGCGCCAGACAAGTTTTTAAAGTGATGGAATGATAGTGTTGATGTCTTGGCCAAATTAGATCTGAGAGAGTGAAGTTTTGCCTGTCAGTGCTCTCCTGTGGCTTCAGTTCAGTATGCTATTTCCTGACAGTTCAGAGCAAGTCCAATGGCTTTTGACCCTTTTATGTCAATTGGATTTTTTGTATTGACTTATATGTTTCCTGAATCATGCTGCTTTTAAGAGTATTGTTGCCCAATTTCTGCTGTGAAGTAGTAATTATTTCTTGCTTAGCTTTCCTCTCATTTCTCTGTGTAGGTCTACAAATATACACAGAAGGATAGTATGATTTCAGTCTACTTTATGACCAAATAATATGTTTACTAAAGAGAAAATGTTTCATACAGATGAGATTAACCACGATATTGATTGGCAAATTTGATTTGCATTTGTTGATGGTACCAGATATATAAAGATCCTGTGCTGCTTCATGGCTTGCAGGGTAGAGAAAACAGCACCTCATCTTTTATAACACACAAATACACACACTGTCACATTCTCTGCACAACAATAAGTCTTTATCATGATGTGCTGTTGTAGAAGGCTTTTAACTATCCAGAAAATATCTTCCTCAACCTAGGGTAAAATCCTTAGAGTACTTACTATAACTGAAGAAAATAGTCTTACTGACTTAAGTGAGCCTTGGGTTGAACCTATAAACACAGATCTTCATATACTCCTAAATACTAGTAATATACTACAATGGATGCTGTATCTAGAGCTACAGAAAAAGCACTGCAGTTTTATTTCAAACATTTTGAAGGTCGGTTTTATTGATATTTCTTTGTTCTCTGCTATTTGCATTTGTAGATGAACTTTGAGAACAATGTAAATTATTTGGTTGTCATCTTGTGACTTACCATCCACTTAATGGCTAGCATTTTTATTTCCTAGCCTCAAAATGCAATTATTTCTAGATCCATCTATTACAACTATAGCCATGTGGTCCTAGGAGAGGTCAAACCCACATTTCAACATTTTTCCTCCTTCAGCTCTTTTATTCAAGTTTACGGTACTGATATGTTCATTGTTCTCAGATAATGTACAGTCCTGTCAACAGAACAATGCACAGAGAATATGTTGTCTAATTGTCATTGAGCTTTTAGTTCTCTGTCTACAGAATTAAATGCTGAGTTTTTTACAAGTAACCTATATCCCAAAGTCAGTATTTTAGTGAAATCTTTAGCTAGTTACTAGTGCTCTGAAAAATTGTGTGTTATACTATGAAGGAACTTTATTTAGCCATTAGGAAGATAACAATACTACCGTGGTGACTTGTGGGATAATGCTGCCTGCTACTAAGCCTGTACAACTGAGTGCAGAATGTGACACAATATGTTGATTTTTCTGGTTACGTAGTTCTGTGACTTTAATAAGAATTTTGACAAGTAGAAGGACAAAAATAACATTTGCATGATTTATACATATGTGATTAAAATTGCTATTGAGACATGCAGTATGTGATGTTGCAGGTACTGTAACAGTTATGACATGACTGTATAAGCACAGACAGTGAAAAAAAGCAGAATTTAAGCTACTGAAGTATTAAAGTTTAGACGTACGTAATATAGTTACTGCTGTATTGTGATCTATAGTGAAAAAATCCTTGGGCGCATGTTGCTAGTTGCTGTTTGCATAGCAGCTCTAACGTTGCAGGCCAGTTGGAGTTGGAACTGGACCATCAATTTCTTCCTGTCTTTTCTGAATCCTCCTCTGTTTCCTAATAAATAGAGCGTATTGAAGGAGTTTCTCTTCATTCTGCAGATTTTAAAGGTCAAAATAGTCCTAAGTGTGGTAAAACAAAGAAACAGTATTTGCCAGTGTTATAAAGTTATTTCTAGTGCCTTTGGAGATACTCCTGATTTTAGTGGTAAATCACCAATATATATCTCTAGTGAAAAGCTGCAATGTGGTCTATGATATAACTAATTTTTACATACACACAGTGTTTTTGTCCTTGTGTATTTGTCTCTCAGTTACCTCTCCTTCATAAACAATGTAAGAAATCTGTATCAGGAGATACCAGAATATAGTAAAAACAGGGACATAATACGTGTTGATCATGTTACAGTCGGATGGGTACCTCTCCTATGTGCTCTGTGGTTGTCCTAGTTCATTGTGAAGAACAACTTAAATGGTTTGTGCTGGCTTCTAGTTTGAGAAAGCTGTTGACTGACTGGACTTGAAAAGGGACAAAAGAAGCTCAGGTAACAATAATGTGTGCAAAAACTTTTTAGCATGTTTTAAGCGTTGGAGAAGCAGTAGTCTAAAAAATAATGCTTCATCATGAATCTCAAAATGTCTGCTAAACTCTCTGCATAAAACAGACTGAGCAAGGAATATGCTGTTGAGTGATGGATGAAGATGTATGTATGCAGAAGAAATAAAGCCAGCATAACAATGATCTCTCTAAACAGCAGGATTTACAGCAGGACCTATCTTTTCCTGAGCTACTGGAATACACCATTGCTGAGGAGTGTGCTTCAGCTGATGTGCTTTAAATCTAATAAACCTCTCCACACTTACAACCTTTTGAGAGAGAATTTGAGTAATGAGCAGTAAATGAGAGTTGACCTCTGGTGACTTAATGCAGAGAGAGATGAAAAAGATAATCTATACCAATTCTGCAGAGCGATAAGGAACATTCAGTAGCTTTCAAGAGACGCACCCACAGAAGCGGCTGTAAAGTCAGGAGTGCAAGCAGCCTTGGTTTCCCTACAGAGCAGCTTGCCACTGTTCTCCCTGCTAATGAACTTGGTAGTTTGGCTCTGGGGTAATATTGGACAGTTCAGCCTGACAGCTAGAGAAGTGCAGCAGAAAATAATACAAGAGCCTGTGTCACATTAAAGTGGTCATGGTGCTGAACAAAAGGAAACGACCCTGTAATGACAAGGATATTTAGGCTATTCCACATTTGTTTCTAGTGCAGTAACAGGTGTATGAATTACAGCTATCAGTTTAGGATGAACAAGGTTGGAGGTCCAGTAAAAAGCTGAAAGGAAATTATGAGGATATATGAGAAGCTGCCAAAGGGTCCAGTTTTCTGATTTGTTGAAAAGGAAGAGAGACCTGATCTTTTGCTGTATGTGGATTCTAATATTTGTCTCAGAACGATATTCCTAAAATACTACTGTAATAGACTTAAGAGATGCGGGTGTCTGCTTTTGGATGCATTTCAGGTTCCTGGCTACTGTTGACCTAAAGGCAAAACAATCACTTGCATAATATTTTATGAATATTTATAAATCTGTGGTCTTGCTGGCACTTCTTCCCTCTGTGAATTAACACAAGCCAGCCATTCAGAAGAGTGGCAGGATGGGACTAAGCATAACCTGGCATGACTCCCATACTTGAACTTTCAGAAAGTGTTTTTAGTTAATTCTGTGGCGGATTCATTGACAGCATCCTATTTGCAGAAAATAAAGTAGTTGCAAAAGGAAAAAAAGCCATTCATTAAGATGCATTTATATTTGTACTGTAAGCATATGCAGAAGCTTTCAGTAGCACAATGTGCTTTGTGAGTGGTGTCTAAGTGTCTGAAGGAGTAATGAAATGATCTGTTATTCTAGTTTTAAAAAGACTAAAGTTCTGTTCTTGCGCCTGACATAGTGTAGGCGTAAATAAAGTAGGTTTTCAGGATTGTTCTCTCATATTAAGGAGGTGGCATAGATAAATTCATCTCTGTGCTCTGTCAGGAAGCTCATGCTTACTCTTTCATGCCTGGTGTGTTTGAGCTGTGTTTATGACACAGGCTGACAAAGGCTTAAGTCTTTGCAACTAGAAAAAAGGTATCATTTCACTCTTTTCTACAAGAAAGTAGAGAAAATACCATACAGAATTAACCAGTCAGACTAACCGTTTAAAAAGTGCACGTAGTTCAAGTTTCAGGTCTCAAATATGCCAATCATTCCTCTGAGAGTCTCGTGGGACTTCCACTGGCCCACTCCAGTTCTACACCAACATTAATCAGATGGGAAGCCAAGCCATGATTTCAAAACATACAGCAAACAGCAAATCGTACAAGTTTCTGGCCAGCATTGTAACTGAAGCTGTTCTGGCTCATGACGTACATGTGCTCCCCTGGGCAACCATTGCTCATTACAGCCAAGGACGGAACCTCTTCTGCTGCTGTGCATGGGGAGCAGGAGTGTAGTTGCTCTCTCAGGGAGCAATTATAGGTGACTGAGTATTGCAGTAGGTGGAGTTTGGGGATTGCAATGCAGAGAAGAAAAATCTGTTTTATGTGGTGGACCAATGAAGTCTTTTGAATGGACTCTCCCTTTCAGAGCTGTGGCAAAAGCAAACCTTTATGTCTTTGACATATCTGTGGAAACTGTAAGATCACTAAACAAAACATTATAAACGTAGGATGCTATAGACCACTTTATATAGCCGAGACTGACAGGTTTTAGCAGGATAGAGAATAAGAGAGCAAGTTAGTAGAGCAAAATAGTGTTTGTGCAATATCTTTGATTTGGAAAGGTAGGACTCTAGGGGTGGATTGAATATGTGTCAATAGTTTGGAAAGTCTTGTTAGAGAATTGGAAACACGAAATATGAACAAGCCTCAGTATGCTGTCAAAACCAGTAACAACCTAGTCAACAAATGGGTAATTGCTGAGGTTATTGAGATGAACTGATGCAAACATTTGCTCATAAAATCGTGCATGAATTATTCATCATCAATTGGAAAAGCATTAGAGCGAAATTCACAGCATTGACTCTATCTTCCAAAATTTTCTTTCGCTGCACAGTACAATGATGCCCAAATCTTGTCAGATGATGCCTAACAAAATATAAGTCTAACTGATAAATAAGGTTTCCAAATCATAGAATCATAGAATCATAGAATCATAGAATCATAGAATCATAGAATGGCCTGGGTTGAAAAGGACCATAGTGATCATCTAGTTTCAACCCCCCCGCCATATGCAGGGCCGCCAACCACTAGACCAGGCTGCTCAGAGCCACATCCAGCCTGGCCTTGAATGCCTCCAG
>WKFP01014331.1:435857-451727 GCA_011057875.1 Pterocles orientalis
CCAGTGTCTCACCACCCTCACAGTGAAAAATTTCTTCCTAATGTCTAGTCTAAATTTACCCTCTTTTAGCTTATACCCGTTACCCCTTGTTCTCTCACTACACTCCCTGACAAAGAGTGCCTCCCCGTCTCTCCTGTAGGCCCCCTTCAGGTACTGGAAGGCTGCTATTAAGTCTCCTCAGAGCCTTCTCTTCTCCAGGCTGAACAACCCCAACTCTTTCAGCCTCTCCTCATAGGGGAGGTGCTCTGGCCCTCTCATTAATTTTGTGACTCTCCTCTGGACTCTCTCCAACAGGTCCATGTCTTTTTTATGTTGGGGACCCCACATCTGAACACAGTACTCCAGGTGGGGTCTCACGAGAGCAGAGTAGAGGGTGAGAATCACCTTATTTGACCTGCTGCTAATGCTTCTCTTGATGCAGCCCAGGACACGGTTGGCTTTCTGGGCTGCAAGCGCACACTGCCGGCTCATGTTGAGCTTCTCATCCACCAATACCTCCAAGTCCTTCTCCTCAGAGCTGATATAGATTTTTTTTAATAGGGGATTATTTTTACATGCTGTATAGTTATTATTTAATAGTATGTTTGTGTTGGTTGTCACATGGATTATAAACTGTTGCCAATAAGAGAAATTTTGTTATTCCTGTATGTATTTCCACTTAAAAAAATAATGGAATTAATATTTTCACAAGTTTTGTGTAAGAAGAGGATTTTTTAATACTAAAATAATAGAACTTATTGTTTGGAGATCTTTGCTTGGCATAATGCATAGCCACAGTGCATGCGCACCATGTTTCTTAGGAGGCACTCAGTTCACCCCCTGCAGCAGATCCATAGCAGTGCTTCACAGGAATTGTAGCTGTCAGGCCTAATTTCATTTGTTTCATTGTTTAGAGATACCAGGATGTTTCTCAGCCCCAAGAATGTCTGTGCATCATGGGAAAGTGAACTAAAGAGCTAAATCTGAGTGGGAGTTGGGAAAGAGTCACAGGAACTCACTGTTGCCTTAGGAGAACGTGAGATGTATTCCAAAGTGAAACATTATATTTAAGATTGGTTGATATTTCTGACTGACATGGTAGGTTTTGTTTCAATTTTCTTAATTTTCTTTATACCATTTAAAATACCAATGTCACCTTAGGTTTTACCGGAAAATGTTTACTTCTATCGTTTTAACTAGACCCCCAAAAATTAATGCTTTCTTTCAAACAGCTGAATTTCCCACATACTAATATAAGAAATGGTAATTTCAGAAAAAAACAAAAAATATTGTGAATAAAATATTGTGAAAAAGCAGAACTACTGCAAAAAGAATAATCTTGAAATAAGGACTACTTTCAGTGCTATTTTAACAAAACCCCATAGCGTGGAAACCTCTGCACTTGTCTAGAGAGCAACAGTGCACATCAGTTAGGATTCACAGTCACAGATGTTTCTGAAGAGACATCCAGTGTAGGTGAGAGCAAACAAACCTCCCTCTCTAGAAGTATGATGTGGTAGCCTGCAGGAGTTTCTTAGTTTGACATTTAACTGAGATACCACTGCAGCAGAACTGATACCATGTACACGGAGATCAAAATGAAGCTAGTCTCCAGTTGCACTGGCTATATGTAGACAAAGGCTAGATGGAGTTCTTCACCTCATCATTTTCTGAAAAAGAAGTCTTATCTGCATTACATACTGGAAAAATCCTGTGAAACAGTATTAGTCCTGTCCTTTAATGTTGGTGAGGTTTGTGTTTTTTCGGCTCTGATGTGTTTTCTCACTATTTCCCTTTAAGAACAACATCACCCTTCAGAGTGGGCTGATATCCATCACAACAACTCCTATTGTCAATGTCAGACCAGTTTTGATTTCAAATGGCTGAAATCCAGTTCCCCTAATAGAATAGTTTTCACATGAATGAGCAGATGCAGACATGGGGAGCATCTGACACTTTATAAATGAATGCCATCCAAGTAAAACATCAGCAGGATTGGATATATTTAGGTAGTTAAACATCTGCAGAGGTGACTTGTTGACAAATTGCTAAGAATAAAAACTTGTTAGTTGTCAGAGATCCTTGGCATACACATGATGACTCTGGGTCTCGACCATCCTGGGATTGTGTGTTAGCATCTAGGATGTGCTCCCAAACACTTTCAGCAAGGTGAACTCCCTGAAGTTTAGCATAGCACAACAGATCTAGGCACGACTCCAGCGTCAAAACACATGCTGTAGAAATCTCAGCCTAGACACCTCTGATTACCTGGAGGTAGTTTGAATAGGTTCAGGTCTCCATGTTCATATCACCATGTTCTTGTTAAAACAGAGGGAAAGTGGAAGTGCCCCCTCTGTGGAGGACACAGCAATAAGCCTTCCTGACAAATTGAAATCACTGTTATGAAGCAAGCATTATGTTATGGAAATGTTTATTTGGAAAGTTTCTACACAGGTTATATTTCCTAGTTAAATTATTCTGTCTCTCTCCCCAGACCAACATAATTATTTCTAAGCTGTTACAGACATCTGGAGACCCCTCACACCTCTTCCTGAGTGAGCTGCAACAGAGCCCACATAATATATTTTTGTTCATGGTAGGGAAAATAATGGCTATGGGCAGAAACCAGATCTGAGGCTTTCAGACCAGCATTCTGGCACTGAAGTAAAACAGAAGGCATTGCAGATCTCTGTTGCTAATAAATACTGAGTAAAAGTTGAAGACAAACCAAATTCGAACTGGAATAATTAATCCAGGAAATTCTCAGTGGGAAGATGGTACACTGACTAATCTGTGAGCAAGCTTTATAAATGAAAGGCTTTAAAACTGCCAGAGGTTGACTGTAAAGAGTGAGACGTTGCTTTTTTTCAAAGGAAACCAATTTGCTGAGGGCTGCTTTGTGAGGTTGAAGGGGTGCTTCTTTTAGGTTGCACATCACAAATTAGAGTTGCCATTTGAGAAATAGAAGGTGTATTGATAGTAAACAGGTGGCTCCTGTTCCAAGGAGATTTGTTTGGTACCATTTATGATTGAGCTGATGCTGTGACACATTAAGAGGAGCTTGTCACTCTCCCATCTGGCCTACACAACTGCTGGAGGCGGAACCCACTTAGGAAGTTGCACATTTCTTGCAGCTGTTCCTGAATGTTTCATAAATAACTAACAGAAACCAGTGATTCATTTGGCTTTATTAAATCTGTCTTAGGGGAATCGTGTCATTGTTCGTGGAGAAAATTGTTCATGTTGCATGGCATTTGAGGAACTTGTTATCAAATTACAGCACTTCAAAGCCTTACTTACTGCTAATGGGAAAATTGTAAAGTACAGATCAGGACTTCTTTTGGCCTGATTATAATTTATCTAAATGACTGCACTGATAAAGAGTCCTTCATGCTAAGTAAAATGCTATTTGGCTGTGGAACCCAATGGTGTCTTGTTTTCATCCTCCTGTGGATGCAGTTTATCCTTGGGTCTTATCTGGAAGAAGCAGTTGTTGCAGAATGCTGTGTTCACTTCATACATCATTTACACTGGTTTTATTATTGATGAATTGCTTTTGTAATTCACAGATGAAAGTGAACATTATAAACAAGGCATTCCCATATTAGCTTTTCAGAGCTTTGCCCGATGGGCAATTTAATGCGACATCAAATGTGATAGTAGCTGAATGACAAAAAGAACCTTTCCCATGCTTGTTGGCTTTTAATAGCTTGATTTCATTTTAATAGGCTGTTAATCTTCAGTTAGTGTTTTGCTCTGTATCAGACGTTTCACTACAGTGAATTGGGTTGTTTGTGTACTTTAGGTTTGTGTTGTGTGCAGTTAATGCTCCCTTTGGAAGGCTTTGGTACTCATAAGATGCCTGAGATTGACTTTGAGGTAGAAAATTTTGACTCCCCTTGGCAAAACTTTTCTATCTGTCATGATGTGACAGACTAATAAAACTATTCATGTGCTAAGTTATAATGATAGCTAATATGTTGACAAGAAAAGACTACCAGCTATTGAATTCAAAGTAAGTGGTGTGCTGCATAGAAAAAGAGAGGCACTTTTGGGTGTAAAGGAACTCTTAAAATGTATTGCTCTCTAGCTTAGTGAAAAAATTAAATGCAGTGAGCTGCCTGACCTGAAAGAGACACACTTGTTTCAGATACACTTACTGTCCAAGAAGCCTGATACGTCTACAGAAAGGCTGTACAAACTGCAGAGAGCTTTGTGAAATTTATGCAGACCTTTTTTCTAGATGAGCTAGGAAACAATATCACTGATAGATTTGTGTGATGTTAAAAGACAGAAGAAATAATTTTTTCTACTGGTCTGGATTCTAATTTATTTTGGATACTCACTTGATATCTTTAGGTACTAAAATTAATCTCCTCTGAGGAAAGTTACTAGGTAGAGACTTTGAACAAGCTTCTATTCTGCGATGTCTCAGTATTTGCCTGGTTGAGAAATGACTGTCCAGCCACATAAGGAACAGGAAAGTTCTCCAGACTCCCTCATGCTGCTCAGTGAAACTCAGAGCAAGTGGGTAATGTTCTGTTACTTTTTGATCAGGTGCTGGTCTTCATACTTCCAAGGATTATTTCAAGGTTTAGAAAAGTTCCTACAGAGCACAGAGACCTTCTGACTTACCAGGTCTAGTCCCATGCAACTGAATAACCAACAATCATAAACTGATCAATTCCCCCTTGAAAAGTATGTAGTTGGGCAAAAAAAGCAGCTGCTCTCAGAAAACTTCTCTAGAGCCTCTCCTGTCCCCACCTTCTCTGATGGTTAATTTCCAGCCCACAGTTGTTAAATAACAGCTTTGTGTCCTCAGGTGAAATAATTCTTCCCCCTGCCTGGTACTTACCCAGTTAGAGTTAAGGAAACCATTCAAATGCCTCCTCAGGCTTTCATTTTGAAATGTGTGAAGAGGTCCTCAGTTTGTTGGTCAGCTGAACTGGGAAGATCACAGGGGCTCAGATCTGTTTTACAGCTCAGATTTGGCATCTGTGTCATATGAATTCATTATACTGCTTTAGACACAAGCTGAAAGCATGAACTAAGGATGTAGCTGTTTCTCCAGTATGTATCTATATGGCTGTCTTCCATAACAATATGGTTCCTAGCAGTATTTCTCTCTCTAATGCTGTTACAACAGTATCTGATGCTGGATGACTGTAGGAGACTTTCTACCTCTGCTGGGATGGACACTCTCTTACTATTCCTCTTAAAGTTATTTTAACCAAAATCAATTCACCATGATGGATGCTAACTCTATTTCTTTTCAGTGGAAACACTCCATTCAGTGTTTCCTGTATGACCTATTCCTAAACAATATACCCCCATTCCAGACCCGCTGTGTTTTTGTTGCCTCTGTTTAGTTACCTTTCTATTGTGCATCAGTAACACTTCCATTTTGTTATTCTTCTTGCATAGTATAGAAAGATTTCATTCTTCTCTCAAAAATATGACATATTTCTGAGCCAGATTAGTTACAACACTTTTTTTCAGCTCTCTTGCCTAGTATTAGCATATTTTTATTCCTTGTTGTTTATGTCTAACATTTCTTTATTCAGTGCAGAATCTTTTTATTATCTGAGTTATTTCCACTTTTTCTCTTCTGTTCTTATAATAAGAAACTCTGATCTCCTTATATTCCTATCTTTCAGCATGTCTCAACATGCAAGAAATTTTTTAAAATTTCTTCCTCTAGGTCTCATTAATTGGTGTTCTCTTCTAAAAATATTTATACAGAAGATGAGATTTCCTTGTCTTTCTGTTGTGTGTTGGGACTATTGATAAGAGAAACCCACTTTGCTGGATATGAAGATTATTTTTATGCATTTGCTTTGCAAAGAGACTACATAAAAGTAGCTACTAATTTTCCTGGTGAAGTCTTAAGGGACTTCAAACCCTTGTCTTCTTACACAGTCAATCTAATGAAAACAATACATTTTGCAGAAAAACTGGAGTACATCATATGCCTAAATTTCTGTCCAAGCAATCAGTTTGAACAGGTTATCATAAGTTTAAACAGCAGTTATTTTTTCCTATTTCTTAGTTCACAAACTGGTATAATTTGGTAGGTCCTAAAATTTTGTGATGAATGGACAAAGTGAAGTGATGTAAATATAGGTATTTAGTCTTCCCTTGGCATTGATTTAATTCCAGAAGCCACATGTCAAACTTCAAGATGTGACTTTACTTGAGGCTGTTTCAGACTTCACTTTAAATCATATATGGAATTTCATTGGGTCATAAGGAGTAATAGTTTTCCTTGTCAAAGCATCTTTCAAAGAAATCTGAAAAAGATAGTGGGCTTTGAAATGGAAAAGTTCAGAGCTGATTTACAGCTGCTTGAAAAAACTCTTATCACAGGCAAAATGAAATCTGCAATATATTTTTTTGTCCTTATTTTCAATATTTCACAATATGCCACCATACACAATATGCTGAGAGTTTTAATATGAGAAAACAAAATTGTAAAAAACAAACATGTCCTTTTATGTCCTTTCCAATGAAGTGCATCCTACATAAATGTTATCTAAAATGCTATGTGGGTAGCTTATTTGTTCAATGGAAAACTCTGCATTTTTAAACTATAACTTTCTTCCAAAATTTAACATACAAAAGCATTTAATTTGTGTTCAGTGAATTAAGGAAGCTCTCTTTGGAATGATAGCCCTACACCCCAGCAGATTTCAAGAACTACGATTCTTTCCATTAGAATATATTTGCTTTGCATTGGTTTCCAGAGCATGAAAAAGTTGGGTTCATTAGCAGAAGCCAGGCATCCCAACTAGTATTTAACTTAAGACCATTAAATACAAACAAAATAGATAAATCTCCTTTGCTTTTCTTCTGAAAGCAGAAGTCTTTCAGAGTGATGTTTTAAAATATTTTTCTGCAAACATAGCAAATAGGAAATTTTAAAGTCAATTATTACATTATCACTTTATCCATATGGTGAACCTCCAGAAACAACTCCTCAACACTGGATCCTTAAAAAAACCCCGAACATTCTCCATTCTAAAGGGTATATAATTTTCAAAGATTTTCACCACAGCACATCTTCACTAAGTACAAAAATAAGGGGGAAAATAAACATGGCAACAAGGACTTTGACAATCCTTTCCATGAGTTAGCTATGCATATGGCAGTTCATTTTGTGTCAGAAAGACTTTCTTGTCCAGAAAGCTGATAAATTGTGTTTGATATTCAAGAAACCTTACCCATGCAAGGTTGATCTAATTTTGGTGTGGAAAATTACGTTTTTTAAAAGCAGACTAGTTACCTCTGATGTAACTGGAATTTGTACAGACAAGATGTCGTTTGGATACATATTTTCCTTGATCATTCAGTTTCCTTCTTCATTATCTCTCTGGTGTATGAAAGTATTGCTAAAAAAAATCATCTGGAAAATGATGCAGTAGTCGAAAAAAAACCAACCCAGATGAGGAAATGAAGTTGATTGACTGTTCCATTTGCTCCCATATTTGGACTGTTCCCATCTTTGTCAATACCTTGCAAGAGCTGTTGCATGTCTACTTTTACAGTACCATTGCTAGGTAAATATGACTGACAATAAAAATATAATTGTGTAACATTTGATCCCAGCTAGGTAAATGGCCCAAAATTCGCAACTGGTATAATTTCAGCAGAATTGTGTCTCACTCTGCCGAGGCTCATTCCCCAACATGTAAATGCCCCTGGTTCCAAATGCATGGGATCACCTGAGCTTCTGAGAGCTGTGCAGAACAAAGCCTGCATTCCTGACTGACGTGGTGCTCTCACAGACTTTTTTCACATTTCACCAAGATCTCTACATCCAAAGCCTGTTGAACTGTTGTAAATTTGTCGCTGAAAATGACATACTTAGTACTTCGGCATTGCTGAAAACCTTGATCAGGCTGTATAGACACAAGGTACATGTACCTTCAACTGAGGGAAGTGGACTGTAACGCACTGGCTATGTATTTGTGTCAGACTGAAACACTGTGCTGTTGATCAAGCCCATTCTGAGTTAGGGATCTACCTCACAATACACCCTTAATTTCAGAATGTGGCCACTGCTGTTTTGCTGTCTTGTTTGTGAAGAAAGACACTGAGACTATATTTATACTTCGGTCCACTTACAGGAGCCTGGGATTTGTTCAGATAGCCAGGCAGACAATGGGAATTAAGATTTTCAATGTCTTTCTACCTCTGCTGGTTTCAGTAAGAATTATTTCTGGTTTACACAGTTGAGAGTGCCATCAGCAAAAAGTTATAGACCTTTATGAATTTACTGTCCTTACCATAATTTTTCACTTGCTAAAGGTGGTCAGGCTTTCCTAAATAAAGTACATTATCCAGGAAAAAAAAATAATGTTCAAAACTCTATTATTCAAAAGTCCTGTGTTTACTTAACATTCTTACTTGACTAACAATTATATCAAATACAAAGTTAGTTATTCAGGTCACTAGTTTTCTTTCATTCTTAATAATACTAGAAGGAAATATTTTGTAATCAAGAGTTCAAAAAAGAAATGTGGATAGTAGTTTTAGATCAGCTTTCTCCTAACCCTGCTGCTGAGCTGTCACTGCAGGCTTAAGTGTTGAGTAGAAAGCACAATTTCATTTTTGTGATGAAGCCTGTAATATCAGAAAAAAAAATCAAAACAGGTTTCTTGCTGTGTAATCCTAAATTAAAAGCTCTCTTAAGTTATAAGACAGTTTCAGCTAAAGCAGAGTTTCTTATCAGTGGCTTAGCTGTGGGCAAAATGCCCAGTCTTGCATTGAAGGCATTTCAGAAACAGAATCAAAGTAGTTCAGCTGGTTTCCCTCAAGCTATGTGGGTGAATACTGTGAGCTAGATTCTGGTCTCCTTTGCAGTAGTGTAGCTCTGGGTAACTTGTCAGTTTTTCAGGAGAGCTATCTTGTCTGAAGTCAGATGCTGGTGTCCTGGGATAAAACCCCAGCTGCTCTGTTTCAGGAGATCCCTTGTTGAGGTGGACTGCACCACTGTACTCTGATGACTTTCTGTTGGTCCTAATTTTGTTCCTAGGTGTCTTTCTAAAAATCTTATTTCCTATTTAATTACACTGCTTTCTATATGAAACTACCTGTTTGGTTAATATGCTTCAGACTAACCTCACTGGATTTTACTTGTTAGTTGGCATGGTCTATCTCTCATAAAAGCCTTGCACCTGCCCAAGGGTTAAATAGCTGTTGTGCAGTGACACGTTCAGCAGAGGAAGAAACCAGAGATCAGGTTAGGAAAGCAAAAGCCCAAATGGAATTAAATATGGCCAAGGACATTAAAGGTAACAGGAAGACCTTCTATAGGTATGTCAATGATAAAAGGAGGACCAGGGAAAATGTGGGCCCTCTCCGGAAGAAAGCAGGAGACCTGGTGACCCAGGATATAGAGAAGGCTGAGGTACTTAACGAGTTCTTTACCTCAGTCTTCACTGGCAAGAGCTCAAGCCACACTGCCCAAGTTGCAGAAGGCAAAGGCTGTGACTGGGAGAAGGAACAACAACCAGCTGTAGGAGATAATCAGGTTCGAGACCATCTAAAGAACCTGAAGGTGCACAAGTCCATGGGACCTGATGAGATACATCCGCGGGTCCTGAGGGAACTGGCAGACGAGGTTGCCAAACCGCTATCCATCATATTTGAGAAATCGTGGCACTCTGGTGAAGTTCCCGCAGACTTGAAAAGGGGAAACATAACCCCCATTTTTAAAAAAGGAAATAAAGAAGACCCGGGAAACTACAGGCCGGTCAGTCTCACCTCTGTGCCTGGCAAGATCATGGAGCAAATCCTCCTGGAATCTATGCTAAGGCACATGGAAAACAAGCAGGTGGTTGGTGACAATCAACACGGCTTTACCAAAAGAAAATCATGTCTGATGAATTTGGTGGCCTTCTACAACAGGGCCACAGAGCTGGTGGATAGAGGAAGGGCAACAGACATCATCTACCTGGACTTGTGCAAAGCCTTTGACACAGTCCCACATGACATCCTTGTCTCTAAGTTGGAGGGACATGGATTTGACGGAAAGACCACTCGCTAGATAAGGAACTGGCTAGATGGCTGCACTCAGAGAGTGGTGGTCAGTGGCTCAATGTCCAAGTGGAGACCAGTGACAAGGGGTGTTCCGCAGGGGTCAGTACTGGGACCAGTGTGGTTTAACATCTTTGTTGGAGACATGGACAGTGGGATGGAGTGCACCCTCAGCAAGTTTGCCGATGACACCAAGCTGTGTGGTGTGGTGGACACGCTGGAGGGAAGGGATGCCATCCAGAGGGACCGTGACAGGCTGGAGAGGTGGGCCAATGCAAACCTCATGAAATTTAACAAGGCCAAGTGCAAGGTCCTACACGTAGGTCGAGGCAATCCCAAGCACAAATACATGCTGGGCGGAGAGTGGTTAGAGAGCAGCTCTGAGGATAAGGACTTGGGGGTATTGGTGGATGAGAAGCTCAACATGAGCCGGCAGTGTGCGCTTGCAGCCCAGAAAGCCAACCGTGTCCTGGGCTGCATCAAAAGAAGCATTAGCAGCAGGTCAAAGGAGGTGATCCTCCCCCTCTACTCTGCTCTCGTGAGACCCCACCTGGAGTACTGTGTTCAGATGTGGGGCCCCCAACATAAAAAAGACATGGACCTGTTGGAGAGAGTCCAGAGGAGAACCACAAAATTAATCAGAGGGCTGGAGAACCTCCCCTATGAGGACAGGCTGAAAGAGTTGGGGTTGTTCAGCCTGGAGAAGAGAAGGCTCCGGGGGGACTTGATAGCAGCCTTCCAGTACCTGAAGGGGGCCTACAGGAGAGATGGGGAGGCACTCTTTACCAGGGAGTGTAGTGAGAGGACAAGGGGCAATGGATATAAGCTAAAAGAGGGCAAATTTAGGTTAGACATTAGGAAGAAATTTTTCACTATGAGGGTGGTAAGACACTGGAACAGGTTGCCCAGGAAAGCTGTGGATGCCCTGGAAGTGATCCTGTGATCCCTGTGATCCCTGGAAGTGTTCAAGGCCAGGCTGGATGTGGCTTTGAGCAACCTGGTCTAGTGGGAGGTGTCCCTGACCATGGCAGGGGGGTTGGAACTTTATGATCTTTAAGGTCCCTTCCAACCCTAATCATTCTATGATTCTATGATTCTATGATTCTATGATTCTATGATTCTATGATTCTATGATTCTATTCTACTATTTACCATTTCTTCTTTCAAGACGTAGTTGTATATCTGGGTCTGGAATTTACACAGTCTTTTTGGCTCTTGAATCCAAGAAATACAAACATTAGGCTGTCTGCATAGTATCCTGTCTTTTCATATGAAGAGTTGTTTCAGAGGTGTGATCTTTGGCTCCTAAATCTTGGCATGTTTAATTTTCGTGATAGGTATATAGCTGTAGAGGTGGTGATGTTGTGACCTGCAAGTAGCTGTTCAATGTGAAATCTTGCCTTTTTTTCCAGTCTCCATCAGTTTAGATCATTAAACCCTGGGGTTTTCAATTTGCAAGCCAAAAACTCTTCTAGATTACAGAATCTGAAACTGTTGCTTGAATGTATCACTAGAGTACTAATGGTCACTGAAATCGTTTGAGTAATTAGTTCATAGAGGGCATTGTCAATCATTATGGGTTAGTGAAGGAACCATAGGGTACATAGATCATTGGCCTGCTAATGTCTTTTTTAGAGACTTTTATAGCTGTCATATTTCAAAGGAATGTTTTATGGCACTTTTTTTGTAAAACCTGAGATGTATGATTTAAGCAGTGCTTTGCAGTGCTAACTGTGATGTTCTTGGTTTCCTTTCAGTCACAACCAAGACTGTTTCTTTGCTGTTGGTGTATCCCAGATGGCTTTTATCTTCTTGATTATGCATCTTAATATCTTCTGCCATGTTCTCCATTCATCACATTGAATAATAAGATTACATTCCTGCTAATGAATTAATTTCTAATAACATGCAGTCTGGCTACAGATTATTCAAACTATGAAGTGAAGTTTTTACAGTTCTGACTATTCGCTGTTCCTTCTGACACCTGCCTCTTGTGTAAGCTACTGTGTTAGCCCCCATCTGGGAAGTATGGGCTCTTTTAACACTTTGACCCATATTTGGCACTGAGATACAACTACTCAATGTCCATAGCTGACTGCATGAGGATAAGTTCTGAGTCTTACCTCTTGCAGGGACCAGACTTGCTCAGCCTTTGCACAAAGCTTGACCTGGTGATGTATTTATCAGACACATTCAAGTATAGAAAGTAGCAAACCTCATACTTCATGATGTGGCAACACTTGGTGGATTCCAACTGTTCAATAATCAAGGCCCAAAGCTATTAGTCTGCAATATACTTTGAATTTCGTCTTCATCTTCCAATTGATTATCCTGTGTGTGTCATTTGTTTTCAGTTAATTACTTTATCCATATGTTAAGCATGTTCTCAAATTCTTGTCGTTAGGAGCACCATGTGTTCACTTCCTGCTATACAACTTTAGGCTGTGTTTGGACATCTCTGGGTCTGTGTATCTTCGTTGTACAATACCACAGCTGTCATCTGTAGATGTTTGTTAGTTCTCTTGTGGGCAGAAAATAGCTTATTAGTTTTGTACCTAGCTGCTGACCAGTCACACTAATGAATTACCCATCCCTTCAGCTGTACAGCTACAGCTGTTTGATTTTTTCCTTTCCTTTTCTTTTTCCTTTTTTTTTTTTATTATTTCAAGGCTTGAATGGCCTTAAACCAACCCTAGTAAACTATTTCTTTGTTCCGCTCCTGCAGAAGTTATCCTGTTAGCTCCTCATGCCCCGTGAGAGGGTAAGATAGACGAAAAAGAGGATTAGGTTGTAAAGAGTAAGCTCTGTCCAGATGCAGATTTGTTTTAGTAGTTGGCCTACTTGCCCCTACAGAAAGCCATGCTGGTGTCTTCTTCCAGTTCAATAACTAAAAAAAATGCTAGGATATAACAAAATATTATAAGACAGAAAGAAACAGAGTACTCATAAAAATCAAACAGAAATTCCCAAGAGGGAAAGAGGTTCTCCAAATCTTCCCTGAAGTGAATACATTTTTCAATGATTAAAGGTTTCAAATTAATAAGAGAATGCAGTACATGTGCCACTTCTTAAATGCAAATAGCTTTATATTCTACGATGTCTCAAACTGCGCTTTTCCTTCATGCCTCTGCCTTGGCTTTGTGATTTTCTGTTTGTTCTACAATGCTTGATGAGCTGTTCCTTAGACCAATGACAGGTGTGTAACTGCTTGAACAGGGTTTAGGATCATTAATCACCACGCAGCAGATGGAGAACGCACTCGACACTTCCCTCCACCTTTGATAACACTAGTTAGATACTCACCTTATGCACTTCAGAGGTTGCTAAAATGCATGCAGCAGACTACAGCACGGTGGGAAGAAAAATGCAAGAGCAACTGTGTATGAAGAGACTCCTATATGCTGAAGGATCATGTTCAGTGTTTGCTGGCAAAGCCCTGAATTCAGAACTTTAACTCAGAATGAGGAAGATCACCAGGTGCCATTCGGTCATACGTATGTGACAGTTGTACTGCACCTTTGAACTGCCTATAAGTTGTAAGAGTGAATTCTGACCTAATTATCTCATTTATTTGTCCTGTAAGGTCCCATTAGATTAGACCTTTGAAGAACAAATTTTGTCCTTAGGAATTTGATGTTGAAAAATGCCTTATTACATTTTTATTTGAAGACCCTATGCAATAATGAGGCAATAGTTATACCTTATCATCCACTTTAGATACACTGCAGGAATAGCACTAGGGTTTTGGGACTCTTTGGCATGCTCTTTTGATGTGCAAGAGGGAGTAATGAGACATTTTAAAGTTATTTTCCTGGCATTTGGGATTGGTGATCAGTTGGACACAATGAAAATTTAATCTGTAAGAAGGTTTAATGAACACTGAATAGGAGATTCTGATGTGCAAACACTAAAATGCTCATCTGAAAGTATTTCTTGATCTGCTCCTAAGGAATATTTAAAAGAAGATGAAATCCATGCAATAGAGCAATCTGCTTTGTTCTGAATGTTCTTTTCTAATTCTGGAACCTAATCAGTCAATGTAATGGTGGTCTCAAAGTTACTGAATCCCCATGTCCAGTTTATGCAAATATGGTGTTTCTTAAAATATGCTAACAGGATATTCATTTGGCAAACATCAGTTTTATGCCAGGAACTAAATTGAAGGGAATTTAATGATAAAATATTTGACAGAAGGCTTTTCACGTCTGAATTTGACATGATTATGTGGTTCTGTGGTTGCATAATCATGTTTCTAGTGTATGAGAAATGTATATATTTCCCATATATATATATAACTCTTAACTGGGCAATTGATTGCAACTTAAATTACATTTCCTACTGCATTTCAGAAGGCCACAGGTTTAAGTACATTATTCTGCCATGGGCTTGATTTAAGCTAGCGCAATACTTTTTTCAATTTTCATTATGCTCTTTGCCATGAGAAAAAGATTTGTCAAGAGAACGGATTCATGTCATGTCAGTTTGTGTCCCTACTACAAGTTGTGATAGGAATGAATGTCCAGATTAAACTACCCAATATGTTATGTGCAGTGTGCTAACTTCATATGCCATTTTAGCTTCTATCATGGATTTTTATTGGATAGATATTTTACTGTCACCTACATATTAGTTAAAGGTTGCATGAGGATTAGTGGAGTAGTCATCAAATCAGAAGGAAGCACATTGAAAAGGTTGTGCCCTAGAACACAACCTTTTAATTCAGGGAATAGGAATATATTATTTTTTTAACATAAGTAATGGGAACAAGAAATGGCATGTTCAATCCGTTTCTCAAAATTAAGCTTGTTGAAAAATGGTGCTGAACAACAATTCATAGAAAGGATGAGTAGATAATGACAGACCCCCCCAAAACTCTTAGATGCTCCTTTTTAATTACCTGTGAATGACTGGGATGAGCAAATTGCTATGCTATTAATATTCAGGATTAACCTAGTCTAATCAAGGAGGTAGCCAGAGTGAGAAAGAGTGGCTGAGCAAAATGAAGAGGTCACTAGTAAGACGAGAGAAATTAGACACCTGAATGGCCAAAAGTATAGGCAAAGGTGGACATTAGACCGTCTAGCTGAGGTCTGGAGCAGAAAGAGGGTGACTGTTGTCCACCTATTGGCAGGAGACAAAAATGGGGTTTCAGATATGTTTTTCTGGAATAACATTTTGTGTTAGTATTTCATGTCTGCCCGGATAAGTATTTAACCCTGGGCTGATGTCTTCTGTCTGTTTAATAAATGCCCGAAGTATTGACAGTTACAAAATGGTTCGGCTTTAACTGAAATGATGAAACACATTGCCCTTCAGGCTATGTCATGAGGTAGTAGCTATGATACTCTTCTGGTTTATGCATGATGTAACTTCATGAGTCTAAATATGAAGACCCCCTTCAACCGAAGAGTCTTATGATGTGGTATAGAAGATTTAGACTTAAACTCACGTGGACTGATGGCTCTAATGTACATTGAACTGCTTAAGGGACCTTTAATGAGGAAATAAATTTTGAGGGCAGTGGTCTAATATCATGGGCAATCAGAGAAGATGTTATTTAAAACATCCATGATGGCTTTAAAGTTTTAGACAGGTAAAAAAGGAAGCAACAAACTTCTTTGCTATGCCAGCTGCAGGTGAGGAGGTGAATTAGGTGTTCTCAGTCTTACTGACTCAGTCATTTATCTTCACCTCAAGAATTATTTTTTGTAAAACTATATCATTGAGCTAAATACCTTTAGGGAAGATTGAAGAAGCAAGTTGTTCTGACAGAATAATTCTTATTCTAATATAGCACAAACCAAGTGAAGTACTACTATACATTTCTTTTAAGGTCTTCACTGACATAAATAC
>WKFP01014331.1:477067-499809 GCA_011057875.1 Pterocles orientalis
ATCACACTATTTATAAAATCTGATGGGAGAAAACCCGTCTACTAGAGTCTTTTAAAATAGAAATTTGATTCTAGCAATCGGCTACCTTCAGATAGATCTTTCCTAATGAGGCAATCTAGTGCATATACACTATCAGCCTTGTTTTTTAAAAATACTCTCTAGCTCCTTGTTTTTAAGGTCATTCTATCTGTGATTTTTGTTGCTGGTTTTGGGGCCCAGACAGAAGTTGCTTAGGTTTTTTGAAAACCTAGGGATGAGTGAAATACAGCTTTGCTGCTTTTGAGTTCTCTTCCAGACAATATATATTTTTTTTTTTTTTCTGGATACTTCATTAAACTGTGGCTTCTGCAGATTTACAAAGTTGTATGTGTGATTTTCATCAGCAGAGCACACACACAAAGTCTGTAACATTGAGGAGACTGGAGTGATTAAATAAATTACTAACTTAGTAAGGCTAAGTACAGAGTAAGAGAAGTACATCTGGATAGCTCCTGCATTAGACATCAGAATGAGAAAAGCATACATGGTGAAAGCAGTGGGAATAGAAACTGGAGTGTGGGTTAGAAAAATCTGGATGTAAGGAACTAAGCTTAAATTCACCAGTCTGTCAGAGGATGTGCTTTCTGCAATTTTTTTTTCTTCTCTTCTTAAATGCTAAATACAGACAGCCATGTGACAAAGATAAAGAGAGAGAGTCAGATTCATCAAATACTGAAATTTGTTAGGATAAGGGAAGAAGTATTTTCTTTAAAGCCATTGGGTTTCAATCCTTGATTTGTTGCATAGCTTTTACTTAACACCTTTTCCAACCAAGCCTGGTTTCTGGAGACAGATGGAAAGCAGCAGCACACACGTGCGAGCAAGTTTAGTGAATTTGTCAAAAAGTTTGTTGAAAATAACTAAACTTTGAAGTTGAAGGCACTAGCGCTGGTGTGATTCTGCAGCTTGGGCTTGCAGCTAGCCTTCACTCTTTGTACATTTGAAGGGTATTAATGAGACAGAGAAGGTTTCTGTGAAAAGTAAACACAATGCAGATATAATGTCTAGTTGACCTATGGTCAGAGACTTTTTTGAAAATCAATGTGTGGTTTTCTTTCCTCCTTTCAATTTCATTCTTATAGCAGCAAAAGTGAGAGTTTCAGACGTGCAAATACTTTAGTTGTGTGTATTTTCAGATTAATCAAAAAGGTCTTCTCTGATACCAACCAGATATGATTAAAAATGAAAAAATAAAACAAAAAATGTTCATGCTGTGGTCTGCTTCAAATCTTAAATGAGAACATACTGCTCTGACTAAATAATAAGCAAGGGATTGTCTTGAAGTTCATGGGACTGAGGAATCCTGGAGAATGACAACCTCAGTTACTTCAGTTACAGAATATTAAAGGTTCAGAAGGAGGTACAGGAGCAAGTTAAACAGGAATCGTTGTGCCAGTGATGGATTGCATTCCATTGTACTTCCAGAAATCTCTTTTTGAATGCAGTGTGCTGCTATTGCTTATTGCATTGACAGAGTTACACACCAATTACCTGTCAATGGTATATTCAAAGCAAGAGTGCAGCTCCATGATTTTTGGTTTTGCTGCTCCAACAAGCCAGGAAAAGGGAAGTATATAAGGTGTGGGTGATGTCTGAACCAAAATGCATTTCTTTCCAAATGAAAAAAAAAAGATAATTATTATTTTTCACATTGAACAGAAAGTTTAACTTTACTTGCTTGAAGCATTTAATCTCCAGTGTTTGTAGAGAGCCAAACAGTTAGAGCATTGTTCGAGCATCCCCCCAACCTCCAGAGGAGACACTGGGAATGTATGTTGTGTACCCTGCCACAGTGACCCCACCCCTGCAGCTGAGGTGACAGCAGGATCCTGCTTCTCCTTCTCCTCACTAGTTAGGGAATCTGACCATGGAGAAGAAAATCTGAGCCAAGACTTCCAACACAGTTAACAGAAAAACATAATTTTTATTATTTAATTCGGCTTAAATCACATTTTTGGGTACATTGGCATCCACCAAAAATGTTGGTTCTGGCTCTAACTTTAGTGCAACTGTCACAACCCCCAGAAACATTTCCCTGTAGAGGCAAAGGATCAGTCACTCACCAGTTGCTGTGGTACCCACTTATGACAGCAGAAATCAGCCAAGGACAGACCCAGTGTTTAGGTGGCACCAGGATGTTCCCATGGAGGCTTCAATGGAACAAAGACAAAGAAGGACAACAATGTTCCACAAAGCCTTGGGAGGACAGTTATCTCCATGGGCTTGGTTGAGGTGAAAGAAACTCCACAGTGGACCCATCTGCTCAGCCTCTATCCGGGCTGGTAAAATAGGGGTAGAGCAATGTTGATTCCCTTCTTCCCACCAACTCTGCACCTGCAAGAGGGCTAATCATAATTTTAAGGTGTGTTATTGGGCAAGGAGGAAAACAGAATATTGACTTTAGGACCCTAAGGTTTAATTTTGTGTAATATTTTCCTATGTATGTAATTAATATGCCTCTTGGAGAAGTGAAGCTGGGAATTTCTACATGGAAAACTCTCTTTAAGACACACAGAGTTGAGATATGCTAATCTAATTCAGAATTTAAGGCTGAAGTATAGATAAGTTGATAATTATGGCTGTATAAATAAGACAGCTGTAATCAGGTGTGAATGCCCCAACTGGCACGTGAGCTGCAGAGTACTGCCGATTTCTAATTTCCAGTAGAACCAGCTACAGCTATTATTCTTACTGTGAAAATTTTTGTGTTACTGAACGTGTAGTTTTAATGAACCCAGTAGTAATCCAGTCAACAGAAATTCGTAAGTTTAATTCTTTTCATTGAGGTTTGTGAAGATCTGAGTTTGGCATCCTGATATATTAAAGGAAACAATGGAATGTTTGGAAACATCTGCCTGTTTACCATATCACAGTTAGTTTGGTTGTTTCTGCCTTTTTAGGCAGGTGATGTGGCAAAAGCCCTGATTCTGACACCAGATCAATCTGACTGCTTGTGCTTGGCCAAACAGTCCTGTGAGAGCTCTGCCTAACCTGCTCAGCGCAGTACAAAGTTGCTGATAAATGATAGCACTTTGATGTTAGAGACTTGTTTTCAGAGTTCTGGCAATATGTTTTGATACGAGACAGTTTTTAAAAGGTCTTTAATCAAAACTGTGGGTAAACAGACAGTACCGTGTGCAAATTAAGTGCCTCATTTCACATGTATGGGAGTGCCACATCTAGTGAGACAAGTTTTGGAGATTCTAATAATTGCCTGTATCTTCAGTTGTGTATATATGCATATAAAGTCCAAAAATTAGAGAAAAAAACTGGGGAACAGTTTTTCTATCAGAAATTCCTTGAAACAAGTTCTGTTCTTAGCGCACTGTATAGATTTGCATCACACTGCCTTCTTAGGAACTCCATGTATTGTGGCTGTCACCTAGCTCAGAAATGGCCAACCATCCTGGTCCTCTGAGGCACACATGAAAATATTCTTGAGGCTGGGAGGCCCAAGGCATTATCTTCTGGTGAGCTGAGGAGAACTGGGAATGATGTACAGGCAGGGAATGACAATATCACCTCAGGGACCTCATCTCCATTTTGGGACTGTGGTGGACTGGGTGTGAACTAGTTTCTACAGCACCCAACCTCTGTAGTCAGAACTGTTTTGATTCTTGCCATGTGTAATAGTCTTGGTCCACTTACCCATGGACCGTTACATCTCCCTTGCTGGTTGCACAGCTTACTTTTCTCATGGGAGCTGCACCTGAACTGCCTTGGTTTGGCTCCATGTCTTTAAGGCTCAGTTTCCCCTTGGAGTACATTATATGTTCCAGGAATCCAAAGAACTTCTTGCACCTTCCATTCCTTCTTCTCCTGTTCTTTTACCAGCCCTTTCACTCATATTAGAATCATTTACCCTTCTAACTGGAAAGGGAGGTTTTAGCCAATTTTCTGCCTCTTTTGGAGCTCAATCAGATTTATATGAGGGAGCCTAAATAAAATAAGAGGGCTCAAATTTAATTACTAGTATCACTTTATTTTGGGAGAGAAATGTTATGATAAGAACATTTGTTATTTAGCTAGCTAGTAATGAGGTTTCTTTGCTGAGTTAGTTACAGAATTTTATAGAAATAGTATGAACTGATTTGTCAGAATAGAGCAAAGTGGGCTGGCTAATGAATAACATCCTTCCTGACTGAAGGCAAAAATCCTTTCTTCCTTAAAGGACCAAAGACTCTGTAGCTGTCTGAAGGCAGCAGAGGAGGTGGAAGACTGTCCTAATCCCTGAAATACCACTCAGGTGGCAATGCAGTTCAGCTGTTCACTGTGTGATGAAGTTTAAAGATAGCATACAGTTGCAAATTTCTTTAACTCTCAGCTTTCTTTGAAACTTGGAATTTACCATCTTGCTCCTGTATCTTTTCCAAAAGATTTTCAAATTAGTGAAGAACCTGCCTATGGGACATAAGACATTGTTTCCCTGACACATTCAGTGCTCCTTGTAGCACAAATTATGGCTGTTGAGACAAACCTTGACCATCTCCCATTCTTTCTATCCTCTACTGTTTTTTCTACTTGATAAATGTATCCAAATAACCTGAGTTTTAAAGACACTTCACATTGTACCCTTAGGTACAATCAGACAGGAGAAGAAGTACAAAAGTAAGGTGTAAGGTGCAAAGACTCAGAAGAAAATGAGAGTGAAAAGAAATCAAGTAAATCACACGTGTGTGTGTGTGTGTGTGTGTGTGTGTGTGTATTATCTATAGATAATTAGAAAGCAAGAACCCAGACCACAACAAGAGAATAGAACAGCAGCACAAGTGACACACAGATAGGAACGAAGTGTCAGTGCCCCATTAAAAGAAATACCTCCTGGAAACTAGAAGGGAAATCATGAAGCTTCATAGTAAAGAAAAAGTACCAGATTTCCTGAAACATGGTATTTTGCCTCTACTACAAGAAGACATGGAGTATTTTTGACCTCAAAGTCTGCTTCTGAAATTACTATACAACAATGTCATTGTAAAGGGCCCTCTGCATTCACTTTTAATGACTTCCTTATCGAATTTGTTCAGTTTACAAGCTGGAGGGTGATTTTTGTAGTTGCTTGTGCTCACAACTGCTCTTGGGATCTAGGAATCAAGCTGCTTTTTGTGCCTTTTACAATAATAAAGAACCTGCAATTCGACACAGCAGAATTAATTCTATTCTATGAGCTCTTTGCAGTGCTAGCTGAGGCAAAAATCTAATTTTTTATCAGTAAGTTGATAGGACTCTGAGGCTCAGAGGGTACTGATATGCAAGAAGAGGATACTTAAAAGCTTGTCTGTTTTACAATATTTGCATTACCCCTATTTCACTTTTGTTTATAATTTCCTGTTGGCTTATTTAAGCTGATTGCCTTCCTTGGTAAGACAAAGTTTCTATAGTCCTAACCAATAATCCTGCAGCCTATGGGTTCAGGAGGCTTTGTAGTAGAAAACTTTAATGTGTGTTGCACCAGCAGTTTCACCACTACTTAAAATCCATTGCATTTTCATGCCTGAACCTGTGTCCTCGATTCAGAATGTGTACTTGTGTTTCTGTTTCTGAAAGGGAACTTGGGAGAAAGTATCTTTTAAAAGAAAGATTTTGTAAGCGTACATGCATATGGATTTGTTCAAATATGTGTGGATGGGTTGCCTTTGGAAGTAAAGTCACGTAGTTGTCTATGGAAACTACTTCTGACATAAGATTCCTGTATCTCCTTGTCTATGTTCTATTTCTAAGGACTCTAAAGCTATATAGGAGACACATAGTTAGGAGAACACATCACAGCTTGGCTCTGGGGAGTAAAGAGAGACCCAGCCTGCACAACAGAGATCCCTCATGGATCTCAGTATCCACTTAGATTTTAGGAAATCTTCAGGAAGACTCAACCCCTCTGTCTTCTAGCAGAATGGAAGGACAAACAACTTCCACTGCAACAGCATAGCAGAATTATGACAAGAAATATGGCTGCAGCGTTTTTGGGCAATATTGCTATATAAGAGAATTTTCTTTAGGGATCTTCACAGGCTTTAGATAATATTTTATATGAAATACATCACCAAAACCAGCAGCCCATAATTCTATGGATCACCTGTATGAGTCACATGCTCCAGCAATATGCCCAGCTCCTGGAGCTGCTGTAGTCTTTCAGCAATGGTAAGTTTTGCTTTCACCTTGCATCCCCACTACACAATGCCTGCAATAGAATGCCATCAGAATGTCTGTAGAGAGACCTGCCTTAAAAACTGATAAACATGTTTTGCAAACCAGGCTAATAACTTCATCAATTGAGAACTAAATTGTTCCTAGCTTTTCTGTAAGTTGTCTGATAAACAGAAGTGGGTAAAATGCTTTTTAAATTACCCATGGCATCCAAATGAATACATTAACTAACAGCATCCTCATATGCCACATGCGTTTATTGGAAGAGCTTTGTCTGATTGTTTTGATAATATTTTCATTTCATGAGACAAAAATTGATATTAAGAAATATATATTTGTGTTGTTTGTGTAGTTATTTCCTTCCTTATGACTTTCAGGTAGATAAAAACTTTTATGTTATTGCTGGAACATAGTTCTCTTCTGCATATTGTGAACTTTTTGTGAAGTCTAAGTGTAATGGAAAATGTTAATTTGTGTATTGTTTTTGTTCACTATCCTTGCTTACAATGTGTTATTTGCTTTGCAGTACAACAGCAAGGTAAAGGCAATTTTTTTGCACTGTTTTTTATATGTATTTATTTATTGGCAGTCATTGTGAAGTGTGTCCAGTAGTAATGTGAAAAATTTGCTATCCACTGTTCAATACCTACTTTGAATGTCAAAATAACCAGTAGACACTTTATTTTCTTATCTGAGTGGAGCTAACATTTGGTGTGAGGAAAAAAATCAGGACTTCAGAAAAAATTTCTGTTCCATCTTTCAGTATTAGAGCTTTTCTCTGTCACTGAAAGAAAAACATACACTTAACTGAAAAAAAAAAGAACTTAACCATGCGAGGGACCAGTATTTATATTTAAAGTGACTATCTCAGAAATGCCATTCATTTTTTAAAGATATAGTAAATTTTTTTTCCTCAAGTCTCTTCCTCTGGTATAATTGTGATACTGGGGGGATTTCTGAATTCAATTTCCACTCATTTTTCTGCCAATAAATGCTTCTTCTGTCATACTTTTATATTAACTCTTCTGCTGGCTAGTAAAGTTTGTGTTTGCTTTTACATATTGGGAGGTGATGGCCTAAAACTGTGCTTTGGTGTAATGGGTTCCTTATACTAGAGTCAAACATCAGAGGCAGTTTTAGTGTCTGAACCATAAATACCTTATTTGTCTGAATAATTGAGGAGCACAATTGTAAAAGATAATGTGATGCATATATAAACCCTGTCCTTCTGAGGGATGTAAAAGTGCTTTATAAACTGCAGTATCAATTTAGACTTTGCTTTACCCTCTACTAACTGCAGTTTTCTCAGGGCAGGGATGAAGAGGAAGAAAATACATGTTTAAAAACACAGAGCATTGGTAGGTAAAATTTTGGGAACTAAGGTCTCCCCCCAGTGCACACTAGAATGGGAGTGATGTGATGGCTTAAATCAGTATGAACAAGATCACCTTTCAAACAGCTTTTTCTGTCTGGTTGTGCATTTTACTGTTCCATTTTGACTTCTCAAATGCCCCGAGAGAACTGAGGATTAAAAAAACAGTGCTAATTTCTGAAATCAGGTATAAAGGACTCACTCAATATTTTGTGCCTGTTTGAGCACTGCAAAGCTTTGGAATATCCTGAGGCTTAATGTCGCAGTTGTACATTTCTCGGGAGGGCTCGAGCAAGGTGGCTGCAAAACATCCCCTGTGCTGCACACATGCACTAGGATGATGCTGTCGAGGCTTCAGCCTGCTCATCTGCGCTGCTCATCCCTCTGCCATCAGTATACAAAAGCTTATGTGCTTTTGTGCCATGGTTTCTCATACAACTGTTGGAGCTGAGCTAAGCCATTTGCCCAAACTATGACCTTGAGTATACAAGGCTTTGTAACTCCTCTTAGGCACCTCTGTTTACTTGTTCTGTTTATGATAACTGAGTAGAAAATTGCTCCATTGTACTGCTGAAGAGCGGATCGGTTTCAAATTGCTCTGAAAGGCAGCCAAGAGAACAGCTAACACCATGGGGCCACATTTTTAAATGGCCTTCAGTCTGGCTGTCAAGTTTGTGTTCCCAGGTTTGCACTCAATCAATTGTAGAAAAAAATAATTTCAGGCCCTATTAGCTGTGAACCTCTATCTACCAGGTTTAGAGAAAACGGAATAAATTTATGATTGAAAGGACAGTGGGGAAATGAGACAGCACTTGAACATCCCCTGGTGCAATTGGTTTGACTGTTCTTTTGTTTTACTCAGGTTTTATGGTCTTTTCTTTTTGAGTTACAATAGTGTTGGATGATGACAGTGGCAGTACTCATCACTGCATCTTTAAGGATGAGAAGCATTTATAGTATATAGTAATGGAGCAAAATCTGCCACAGGTTGAACATGTTTCTCCCTTTATCTGACTCCACGGTAATATCCTGGATTGAAAACCAGGTGTCAGCGTCTTCAGGTAAACTGCCATTTACTTAGCCAAGATTTCAAATCCAGACAGTGTAGGTGGGGGAATATGTGGGGCATGCCACACAAAATTTAGTGTCAATTGTCATGACAACAGTTATAATCTTGCTTTGTTCTTGAGGATGCTCCAGGAGTAGGACCAGAGAACAACAACAAGCAAATGAGAAAGATGATTTGGTCTAGAATGCTACAAGTTTAGTTTCTGTGCAAATATTCCAGGATCTTGTGATGCCCTGAGAACAGAAAGATTAATGTTCTTGCCCTTTTCTGTGTATTTCAAGATCTTGCAGCCTCTCGTGCTAGAAGAAGAGGAAAAGACTGAGCATGTAATGAATTGAGAACAGTATGATTTTCAATACAGTCTGTCACCTAAAATCATTCCCCCCCGGGAATCAATACAGTCCTAATTAAGGTCACCTTAAGGACTGATGTTCTTGGCAAATTTCCTTTTACAAAGACAGCTTTCTTAATGAACTTTGTCATAGATCTGTTTTGTCATTATTACCAGTACTGAGTTTCTCACTTCCAACTACGAGAACAACTATGAAAACTCATGCTTTTTGATGGAATCAGTTTACTGATAAAAGTAGTGTACTATACAAGTGGTCAAGCTGAACCTCTTATACAGCAAAAAGTCTGTGGGAAGTGCTGTATGTACCTTTCCTCTTCTTTTCTTACATAGAAGGACAATAGCTTATAGTGAGTAAGTACCTCGTGTGAGGAAGCACTATTTGCTCAACATCAGGAGAATGAAGTTGAAGCCTGAAGTTTTGCTGCTCCCCAGAAAATCATGTGAAAGTCATCCCGAAAAGCTTTCATTGCATTGTGTAAGAGCTGTTAAATTCTCTTTGGAACAGTGGATTCAAGTCATGCTTGAATGGTTATAGTGAGGACGTGTGTCTGAAATCTTGAAGATCGAAATCACATGCTTAACATTTTATTTCTACCCCTCCTCTGGGGATAGGAGGAAATGCATTTTGCATAGAACAGATATCTGGCCTCAGGACGGATGGCTGCCTTCTCAAACTACAACAAAAGGAGTTGACCATCACAGAGGATGCTGCTGTACCCTATCCTTCTCATGGAACTGAAGCCAGAGGCTGCCCTTAGGGAAGCTGACTGCTATTTTCTTACAATACACCTGAATCTTTAATCATTAATGTGTGACGTAAGACGTTGTAATTTGTGAGGAATGACCTTTGGATTGGTTTTGTTTTTACTTTAACTGACAGTTTATTAGGATTTATAACAAACCAGCAAGGAAACAAAAGCATCCCCTTTGTTAGAGAAGCTTTTTCTTCATTGTGGGAAATGGATCACCAACTTAACTGTAAAACAAAGAAAAGGGACACAGAGAAGGAAGTTTACCATTGACGACTGAGTCTTTATGCTGGTGGTCCGTAAATGTGCGAGCTGAATTTAATGTGACCTTAAAGTATATAATGAGACATATTTCTGTCCACTGATGCTCTGTGAGGAAGGTCTTTCTGTCTCTCACAGCCATGATCCTAAAAAATGCAAATCAAATTATCTTCTCCCTTCAAGGAGGTGAGATGTTTTTGCACAACACAGTGTTTGCCCTCACATTCCCAGTGCAAAGTCTTAATTACAGCCTCAGGGAATGCTAGCAAATAGCCTATAAACACATGGCAAGACTCTGCATCCTGAGTTTGGCAGGAGCTTTTCAGCAGAGGCTGCCAACATCTTTACATTGGTCACTTCAGTCCCCAGCTGCTATCTGACAGATGTGCTGGAGGAAACAACGTCAGGCTGTTAGTGCTATTGAATCTCCTGGTCTCCTTGGTAGGCTTTCAACCACCAGATGTGTGATGGAACTGAAAATCTCTTTAAATCAGAACAGCCTAATAAATAAAGATGAAGTTCTTCCAGTCTCTGATTATTTTACTATATAAGGGGAAGTAGAAAACATGCAATTTTTGTAGTGACATTTAAGGTATGCAAGAGCATTTCAAAGTAGGCTAATGTAAACACTAAGTAGACAAAATGTTTGAGTTTCTTGGAACTCTCACGGGAAGGAAAAGAAATACCCTTGCCTTTGAATACAGCTATTTTAGGTAGATTTTGGTCAGTCCTACAATGCAGCTGTGAAGGATTCCAGGTTCCCATCTCCAAGATGTGGTTACAGCACAGCTTAGGAGCCACATAGCAGGCAGGACTGAGCCATGTCCCCGTATCCTGGACACATTATGGGAATACAGTTAACCTTCATTACCTAGACAAGTTTGAAACAAGCCTGTAATTGCATCTGGGGGCAGGCAGGTTGGTCTGGATTTCCCTGACCCAATTACAGTTGTAACTCTGACAAAGTTTAGCTCTCAAAGCAGGTTAAAAAGCTAAAGCGACAGATTCATGTTACATGCTGAGCATGAAAGTTGCTTTGAAGCAGATCCACAGTGCTCTAACCCAAAGTTCAATAGGCACTGTGCCAGTCCCTGCGCTGTATCCCAGATGAACTTTACATTGCTTATTAGTGGCATTCAGAACGCTTGTCTTTTTCGTTATTCAGTCAGTCTTGTGGTATAATGTAAATCATACAGTCCTTTTTCTTAGTGGAGGGGACACTTTTTCCAACTTTGAGAACACCAGCTGTAAAATACTTTACTTTTATCAGTGGAAGCTAAACTTTTTTTTGTAATAAATAAGTTCTGTTTTTCCTGTTTACTTATATGTCTATTGCTCACTGCATTTAAATGAGGAATTAGCTTGCTTGACTCAAAGCCAAATCTTTTTAAGCTATGTCTTGTTGACGGAAAGTGCCTAAGACTAAAAGGTAGAATTGGTCTCAGTTACCCCTATCTTAAGAAAACAGTTGGCGTCTGCTTCAGGGATATTTCCATAAGTAGGCACCTGTACACTTAATATTTTGCAGTTGAGGGGAGCAGCTGCTGAATTTTCAACTTACCGGACTCTAACGCTTCTTTAAAAGCCTTTTGTTTTCTTTCGTCTTTGTCATATGAGAAGTCTGACTAGCCCTAAAATGGCACCTCAGGTTTCCTTAGGTAGAATTTGGGCTCCACTGGCATTAATCAGAGTTTTGGCAGTGTCTTCAGTGTAACAACTGTACATCTGCTGCTGAAGAGCCTGATTTTAATGCCCCATATTTTCATGCAAAGCTTCATGGAGATTTTTAGTTTACTAGAGTGAAAAGCTTTGTGTTGTCAATTAATTAAAACGTTAAATACTTTAATAATATGTACTCATATAATTGTTACATACAGTTGAAAGAAGTGAGAAATGGGAAGACTGGAGACCATAAGGACAGGTACTGGGGAGGTACTCCTCAATGAAAAATATTACTTGCACTAAATATCTCCTAGGAAAATGCTTAATTCTGGGTGCTTTCTTTGATCCCACACATTGCTAGTGAAACCTGAGGCTAAATGGGCCAACAGAAAAAGGCAAACCTGGTAAGAGCACATTGAGGCATGTGGAACAAAAACTTGTGATGCTGCAGCCACGAATATGCCTGTTTTACATGAATATGTATCTAACTTATGGACTGTATTCAAATTGATATAGCTAGCCCATGTATCAATTTCAATGAAAGTATGGGCTTTAGGGGTTTGCCAAAATCTCTTGATATGTGGCCACTCATCTGTTGTTTGGGCCTTGAAAGGAAGAATTTTATACGCAAGAAACAAAGACTAGGAACTAAAAAACACTGAAGCTATTAGAAAGGAGCTATAAGACTGTTATTAAAATGTAGGAAAGGAAATAAATAGCAGAAAGTGGGAGATATGAAAAGTCTGTGTAGAATAAAGAAAGATAACAAGGAGAATTCCAGAACCTTGTGAAAAGAATTTTCTTATGTGGGTGCTTTACTGCAGGACCTCAATTTAGTAACTTATTTTCAGCATCTGCTGCTGGAGGAGCCAAAGCTTAAGGGCAGGAAAACAGGAAAGCAGTTGGTTGAAATCAAATCTAAATCCAGACATGAGCCTGGTTTTCGACTTACAGCCCAACTCTAAATCCCTTTAAAGTTTGCTTGTCACTTAATTGCACTGCAAAATCTTGGCAGCCTCCTCACATCACAATTCTAAGCTGTCAAAGTAAGTAAAGGTAGATATAAAACCCCTCTAACATCTGTCAACTTTTAGAAACCATTTTCTAGCTGCAATTATGTACCAAGCAATAAGTTCATTGTGTCAGGTCATAAGGCCCAACCTAGCAAATTAAGGTCCATCAAACTTACTTGGGCCTAGCTTTATTAGGTGGCCTTTCTGGTACAATAAAACCCACCTTTATTTATCATATCCGGAACTAGAGTCTTTGATCTTAATTCACACAATGCAAGTTTGTTTGAACTGACATATAAATAAAAAGATAAGTGAAACAACTAAAAATGCTCTCTATTCACTCTTAAGTGGCAGAAAAGCTCTCAATTACATGCATAGGCAGTGGCAAACTTTTTAACTGCTGCATTTCCTATGAATGTCTGGGGTATGTATAGCAACGTGTAGCACTATGGTAGTCTGATGTCATCTTCCTGACAAGCTACTGTAACCAATGAGCCTCCTGAAGAAAGAATAAGGTCCCAGATATCTGCTATGATAGCACGTGGAATATTGTGGCCTGTTTCACCTTGTGGATGTGGTGCATCCATCTGTAACAATTATACGATAACTGAAACTTATTTTACCATTGCACTGAAATTTTGCAACATGAACATTGCCTAGTTACTTTACTGTTGACTGAATGAGGGAGAGAATATAAGAGTGGGGGATCAAACAAGGGAAATTTTTCTACAGTTCTGATAAAAATGGTATTGAGATTCAGGCTGGTGATTACTATGCCACATACCAATAAAAAAATATGATTTCAAACCAAAGTATTTCATCAGTCATCACTGTAATTTGTGAACAACAGAGCAGGCTGGTTCAGGTTTCACATACTTGCACTGTACCAACAGAACTCTGCTGATTTTAATGACATTGCTTATGCTTTGTAGTGCTGTTTATGGGGCTTGCATTATGCCATTTACAAATACCTAATATTATTTAACATGCCTGTACTACAAAACATTCAGTAGTCTTAAAACCACCTATCTGCAGTTTGCTGAGAATGGAGATGCTGAGCAGAGGCACAAGCCTCATCTTTATAGTGAGAGCAGAGCTCAGTTCACTTGGATTTTGTTTTTCAAGCTGAGTTATTTTTAAGGGGTAGTTTTTTGAACCTGGAGAAATTCGGTCCTAGAAATAAGAAAAAAAAGATACAAAAATAAATCTAAATCTTAATGTTTTCATAGAAATAGTGGTTTTCTTTCCTGTGTGCTTTTTGAAAGAAATAGTTACAGGTACTTATATGGGTTGTGTGTTGCTATGGAAATGTTAGGAAGGGGTAAGCAAAGCAGGACAATTCTGTTTATAAAGAAAACAGAAAACAGGTGAAAGGAAGAAAATATCATTATCCCTATTTTACAGCTGAGAAATTTCAGCACAACAAAGATGAAGAGCCCAACTGTTGTGGAAATCTATCAATCCTTTTAGATTCACTTGTCATTTAGGCATTGTTCTGCCTGCATGGTGTTCACAGAACATCTACAAATCATCACCCTCCCCTCACCCTCTACTTTTTCCTGCTTCTGCATACAGATGGACTCCTTCATCATAGCTGTCAAAACTCTGTTTTCTAGAAGGACCTCAGTGTCTCCTCACCACCTCCATTTCTAAAGAAATATTGCAAAGCCCAGCGAACAATAGGAGAACTCAGTACAGAAAGAAAAGAAGAGGCACTACCAGCAATGAGATATCACTTTCTGGCCCACTGAATGTCACAGTGCGGATGTGAGCCATCCATTCATAACATGTCACAGTAACTCTTCAGCCTAGGAAATGTCTTTTCTGATAATTTTTGTTGTTTCAGAACTGACAGTGGGTCATATTTCTGTGTTCAGCCTTGAAAGCAAGTTCTGCACTCTCTGGTTGCTTTGCCAGGCAGCCTGTATTGAGCTGAGACAGAGGACAAGCTCTTCCTAAGGCCAGAGAGCCCATACTATGATCGAGGTGACTATGACTGTGGTCATTCCAGCTGTAACTCTGTCATAATGTCCCCATGCCATAACTGTATCTGTACATCCCCCTCTGAACATTTGGTCTGTAGCTCCTGGTGTCAAAAAGTTGGTGGAAAAAAACTACCTGACTGAGGATTGTGGAGTCATGCTACGAAATGGGCTATTTCTCTCTTTGGTCACAGTGCTGGGTGTCAAGAAATGTCTAGGAAGAAGGAGCCACTGACTCCTCACGTAGGGGTGATGCTGTCTGCATCTCAGTTCCATAACAGTTCCACACCACAGCAAAGACAGTCAACCAGAATCCTCATATTCTTTGATGTCGATTGTGCACTCCTCCCTCCCCTACATGTTGTATATTTCTTTTGTAATAAA
Source organism: Pterocles orientalis (assembly GCA_011057875.1). Taxonomy (NCBI): domain Eukaryota; kingdom Metazoa; phylum Chordata; class Aves; order Pterocliformes; family Pteroclidae; genus Pterocles; species Pterocles orientalis. The sequence continues at coordinate 492,092 of WKFP01014331.1, forward strand.
TCCTTTGTTTCCTCACTCATTCTTGGTATGTCTTTTTTACTAGAGTTGTGTTCATCTTATCTGTTAGAAGAAGGAGAATAGAATAGCCATTTGGTGAGAGGGACTGGCCAGGAGGAGAGGCCAGATATCATCTAAATAACCCAGACTGAGTCATGGACTGAGCCTGGACTGAGACCAAAAGAATACTTAAAGCCTTCTTCAACTTAAGGTGAGGCATGTGAGGCTTTTAACATATTCAGCAAGGAATACATCCTCGAAAAGATGTCAGAGTGTTCTTCTGTGAAGTGTAGAAAGCTGGAGTTGGTAGAAGGTCTTTGCATTTCTTCCTAGGACTTGTTAAGTGGCTTATGTCAGTAGTGTATGGGCCTGTCTCTCATCTCTTACTATATTCATGGACAGAAATCCACAGTACTGTCATATTCCCTGTTCCAGTCCTGCCCCACTGAACTCAGAAATCTCTTTTGCTTCCTTTCTAACCCCCAAAACTATCCATAGCCTTACTCTCAGTCATAATCTAGGGTGTCACCTACAGCTTTTGCCAGCCAATCCTATCCCAACAGCCATTCCTTGCTAATCTCTTCTGGAAAAAACCCGCACTTTTTATGTCATGTTTTTCACTGTTTACTAATCTACAAGCTAAGACAAGCCCTTAAGGAATCAGTGCTTTCATCTGATGTTCAAGCCTCCTTTCTGCTTCAGGAATATCTGATCTAATCTGGCGGGACAGTCTGGTGGGACAGAGTAGTTATAATTTTGGTATGACCAAAAATAAGGACTTTAAGAACAGCAGCAGAGGGATGTAAATGTCTAAATTGGAAGTAGAAGAAACAGCATGAAACAGGGCTTGGATACAAATTTGAGATGTCAAGGTTGTCAGAGTTTTGTGTGCTGAGCATGTGTGAAGGGTCACCTGAGAGGTGTAAGAAGCTTTAGACTTCTAAATGCAGATGTCAAAATAATATAAATGCAAAATCAGTGGCAGGAATATATGAGCATGTGGGGAAGGAGAAAAGTAAAAAAAATCTTAGATGACAGCACAACCTGAGATGCATAAGAGGGCTGAATCCTAGCTTGAATGACTAAGTTATTTCCCAAAGTCGGTTGAAAAATCTCTAATGCAGCCAAGAACTGAATTCATCACCTGAATTCCAATTCTTCATCTTCTACAGCTGCAGTCTAAGCCTACTTCAAAGTCATCCTGTAGACTGTATGGCCTCTTAAGCAAGCTACTGTAGCTGATAGCTTCTAACAAAAGCTGGTCCAAGGCTGTTTACTTAAAACAGCTGCTTACATGATATATTTTTTTAGTGTTGTCTTTGAAAAATAAATTACTTCAACAACACAACAAGCTTGTACATTAAGGCATAACTTGTTCAAGTCTCTGACTCAGATGAAAAAAACTTCCCCTTGAAACTGGTGTAGCCTTATTGTCTTGACTGTCTTTGGGTCTGAGTCTGTCCTGTTCAGGAGGAGGCAGAATGAAGCAGCTCAGGCTTGCAGCTGCGCAGCTTCTGAGCCTGAATTGGCTTGCTTGAGTGTAGTGCAGGCAACAGGTGTACATGACTGGCTACACCTGAATAAATAGTCAACCATCACTGAAAGAAAGGCTGTAAGAGTTAAACGGATAAATCCTGAAGGTAGGTTTGACTTCTAATTCAAATCCTAATCTAATTTCCTTAGAAGGCAAAATTCAGATTCTTAATCCCAAAGACTCCATACTAATGAAGTCAACTGTGGGGCCTGGAGTTTACATTCTGTTGTGGGGTGACCCTGGCTGGACACCAGGTGCCCAGCAAAGCCACTCTTATCACTCCTCTCCTCAGCCGGACAGGGAAGAGAAAATGTAAGGAAAGGCTTGTGGGAAGAAGTAAGGACAGGGCAAAACAGACTTGACTTGGGGAAAATTAGTGTAATTTATTGCCAATCAAATCAGAGTAGGGTAATGAGAAAATAAAAACAAACCTTAAACCACCTTCCCCACACCCTTCCCTTTGTCCCGGGCTTAACTTCACTCCCGAATTCTCTACCTCCTCCTCCGAGCGATGCTAGGGGTTGGGGAATGGGGGTTGTGGTCAGTCCATCACACTTTGTCTTTGCTGCTCCTTCCTCATCAGAGGGAGGACTCCCCACACTCTTCCCCTGCTCCCGCGTGGAGTCCCTCCCATGGAAGACAGTCCTCCATGAACTTCTCCAATGTGGGTCCTTCCCATGGGCTGCAGTTCTCCATGAACTGCTCCAGCGTGGGTCCCCCACAAGGTTACAGGTACTGCCGGCAGCCTGCTCCAGCGTGGGTTCCCACAGGGTCACAGCCTCCTTCAGGCATCCACCTGCTCCAGCGTGGGGTCCTACCCAGGCTGCAGGTGGATCTGCTCCACCATTACCCTCCGTGGCTGCAGGGGCACAGCTGCCTCACCATGGGCTGCACCAGGAGCTGCAGGGGAATCTGTGCTCCAGCACCTGGAGCACCTCCTCCCCTTGTTCTCCACTGGCCTGGTGTCTGCAGAGCTGTTGCTCTCACATGTTCTTACTCCTCTCTCTGGCTACAGCTGCTGTTGCACAAGACTTTTTCCCCTTCTTAAATATGTTATCACAGAGGTGCTACCACCATCGCTGATTGGTTTGACCCTGGCGAGCGGCGGGACTGCCTTGGAGCCAGCTGGCATTGACTCTGTCAGACATGGGGGAAACTTCTAACAGCTTGTCACAGAAGCCACCCCTATTGCTTCCCCACTACCTAACCCTAGCCACACAAACCCAATACACACCCCTTACTCTAAGAATATGTTAATGTAAAATCCAATAGGAAAATCTCAGGCTCTTTCCAGTCTTTTTCTGAACCCCTGTGTCTGTTATACCTTTTGGTTATTACAAGATGAGAAGAAAAGGATGAAAAATAAAAAGGATGAATAGTACCTTGAAAATATCTTTAAGTCTTCTAGAATGTAAAAAAAAAAAAAAATCAATGTTTGATTACATTTCACAGGCAATATATACAGCAGGCTGTTCATTACTTCAGCTACATACTGATTTTTATAGCTTCTGGCAATAGGAGGATTTAAGAAGAAATACTGTCTTGTGAGATTTTTTCCTGTTGCTTATATTGCTTATAATATACGGAGACTGGTCCAAAATCACCAGTTTATTAACATCACTAGGAACAATAATATGGATCAACTGTTGGAACAACTAATGCTGCAATCACTATGGCAGGTGAAACAAAATGCGCAGATCTCAGAAGTGTATCTATGTGGATATACAGGCTTGCACGCCTAGACAGGGCAGGCAGTCAGAGTGCAACCCACAGGCATAAAAGGGCCAAACGGCTCATCTCAGAGACGTGTTATTGATGCAGGAAGAAGCAGTTCCGAAGATGATGTTTACTTTGGTTTTAAGCAAAATTAAGGGAATCCTAGCAGTTAAGAATCCTCAATGCAGACTTGGAGCTTGTGTAAAGTATCAGTAAATCTATAGGAGCCACTAGAATTTTATCAGTTTGGAAAGGTGTATGTAGGAACTTTAATGCTTTGTTTGCCAAAATGGTATACATCACTGTGCGCTATGGTTAGACAAAGATATGGCTTTGGAAAAGCTTACCCAAGCTTAGCTCTGCTCTCAATTTGGTTGAGTTGAACTATATTTTGTGAGAAAATGTGGGAATAAAGAACTGGTGGTTAGCAAAAGCGTAAACTGACCTTCAGGTTAGAGAATTATTGTGGACAAGTGAGGCAGCAGTGCAGAAAACCCTATGCAAGTGTGAGAAGCAGCAGGTTCAAAACACCATGTAGTGGAAAAGAGGCAAAACCTGAAGGTCAGTAGAATGTAAAAACAAAACTGAGATGATGTAACCCTTGGTAATATAATGGGAGCTTGCAAACAGGACAGGAGCATTTTCTCTCGGCAATGCTCCCCGTTCAGCAAACTGGAGTGCATTTGGTGTGCTTCAGCGCACTGTGCCTGTTCTGGCGGGCTGGAGATTAGAAAGAAAACAGAAAGACCAGACCTGTGGCTCCAGATTAAGTCTTTCCAGTACCCAAAGCCATATGTGCTTCGTTTATTCTTTGATATTAAATGGTTAACTTCTATACGTGATGATTAAAAATGTCCTGGTCTTCCTTCCTTTGTTAGGTAATACACTCTAAAAAAGAGTTGAGGGAAAACCTGAATAGAGTAAGAGGCTTTCTGCTTTTCCGAATAGAGTAGGAGGCACAGAATATCAGGAGGAATTTGGGGTACTTAGCACAAGAAAGCTTGAGGATCAGACCTGCTGTGCTCATATTCAAAGGAAAATAAGCCAGGGGCAGGAGTGTACTTCGGCTTTAGAACTGAGGATGGAGGATCAAAGACAGAAACTGAAGTAAAATAAAAAAATTATATAGTCGTGGCTGCTTAAAGGAGAAAAGATACTCTTCATCCACCCCCTCATCATCAAAGGTAGTAGCATCTACTGAGTACATTTTAGGAAAATTATTTAAAAAATAATCAATAATGCCAATAACATTAATCTTAGAAGACCCTTTGAAAAAGATGTAACGTGTTCTCCTCTTGGGTTCCAGAACATTGTCTATGACGCTGGTCTGACATAATAAATAGCTTCCTAACACCTCCACAAGGGTTTCTCTGTTCTTCCTCTTTAACAATAACCCTCAGAAAACCCTGTTATTATTTACCCATAAATTTCTTTCTTTCAGGGGCAGTGATGTTTATCAAGAGTAACAGATTTACGTTTGATAAAAATCTCTGGAGCCCTCAATTATTTAAAAAGAAATTCAGAACTTTTTCCTTCCTCAGACACTGGGTTTTGAAATGTGTCTGGGTCAGGAGGGATGTAGGTCTTTCCCTGTTAATGGCAGCTGCCTCCTTTGGAACCCCTCTGCTCCCCTTCCTTGCTTGACCGCATCAGGCCTTTCATCAGTTGAGCGCTGAATGAGCAAAATGACTGAATTAGATAATACTTCACAATGTACCAGATTTCAAGTAATTAGGAAAAGATAGACATGAGATTCAGACAGCACACTAATACTCTTTAAAAGCATGCTGGCTCACATACTGAAAGTCGTTACTAACAATGGCTTGCCCTCAGAGTGAGCAGTAACAGGCCTATGAATATAAAGAAGTTGTTTAGCTATTCCTAAAGAGTATACAGTTATTGGTTCCCCTGATATGGATAAGGCTAGCACACAGTTCTAACAATTCTTCTTCATCAAAAGCACAGTAACTGTAGGAATATCAATGAATTGAATCAGATCCATTTAATTTCTCCCTCCTGAATTAGAAGCTCCATAAGAAGTTTCAGGAGAAGTATTGCAATGTTTGGAAACAAAAAGAAAAGCTGCATAAAATACTTTGAAGAAGAATGAGGAACCCGAGAGCACTGAGTATACTTTTGGAGATCTCTAAAGCACTTCTAAGTGGCATACCTTGGCCATGTCTCAACTTCTCATCAAGGAGAACCCCACTTAGGTTGCAGTCTCATACCTTCTGCATGAAAATCAGACTTTGGTGGACACATGGCTTTTGATGCCTTTATAGACAGTATATTTTCCCATCAGGCCCTCAGTCTATATTGCTGGACCAACAAAACAATGGCATGTTCCTGAGCTGCATATTTAAGCAGTTAAAGAGATAAAGTTAATTTCATCATTTTTATATTATCTTTTTGAATAGTTAAGATTTGCTCAAGGACCAAGAGGGGTAGCAAGAAAGGCTCACTAGCCTTACCCAGATGTTTGCTTAAAAATGAGAGAAAGAAGAAAGATCTGATAAGGAATGAAATCATAGTCCAGAGGTCTGATAACTGGCAAAATCATAGTCCGTTTCAGGCACCTGAAATGGAAGGACTGTGAGACTGAATGCTGCTTATGGTGGCTATAATATGTCAGAAGGTGACAAATATTGGTCTTTCTATTAGCCCCTGCCATGGCTGATAGAAAGAAGAGACTCCTAAAACAAGTATCAAAATGAAAACTTCATACTTTGTTTCTTATAAACTAGGTGCAAGTTATGTTAAAAGGTGGAACTACTAGATAATCTGAAGCGTAATGCTTATCTTATTAAAAAAAAACAAACAAACCAGAACCCTGGTTGGAAATTTCCCTAAAGTACGATATGATATCAAATACACACTCACCTAGTAAAATATTTTTATTGGAGAAAAACATGAATTTTAATAGTACAATTACACACCGATCCATAATGTTACTTTTAATGATTTCTCTTTCACCAGCACTGCAGTGTTGTCAGTTGATCTTTAATGGAGATTTAGTGAAGCAAAACAGCTCTTCTGTAGAATCCGACATAGTGAGGCTGGGCCTTCTAAAAGCTCAAATGACATCCTCAAGTTCAGCTAATGAAAAGTGATCCTGAATTATCTAGCATCATCCAAATATCAAAGGAGAGAGTTTTCTTTACCTATAAAAACACTAGCTGTTGTATCTGATTGGCAGATTCCAATCAGTACTGGCCTTATTAATTATCCTCAGGTTTTCTTGCTGCTAAACTGAGCCAAGAAAACGTTTGAAACTTTAACAATGCCCTTGATTGTCATGGTAGGAATAATAGACCTGAAAGTTAGATGCTATCAAGATAGAGATTTAAAAACTTGATTTTTCACAATGAAGTAAAGAAGCTGATGTGAACACTGATAAGTGTGGGGTGAAGATGTGGGTTGCATTGTAACGTTGTTTACTTCATTTATCCTGCGGGCTTAATATTAACAAGCCAAGTTCTTCACTGGGGTATGGATGGTTTATATCACATTACAGGAACCAATAAGCTGCAAAATTCATATCTTCAGTTGAGGATATCCCCTCATGCAAGGTGAGCCCTATATGCCTATACATTGGAGTGGCTTCCAGCTCAGTCCCCAGTTCACGTTAACAGAAAGAGAAACTGCATTTTTGCAACTCAGTTTCTGTCACTGATCTTGAACATACATTGATTTGCATTTAATGATCCACTTCAGAGTGATCTGGAATGATGTGAAGGCTAGGGTCATTTTGTATCACATTGTCTTTTTCCTTTTGACTTTCGCTTTATGGTTCAAGGTACGAAGGAGGCCAGAATGCACCAGACTGTCTCCCATTGACAGGCAGCAGGTCCTGCCATGAAAAGTTGAGATGTCTGCAGAAGTTGTTGGCAGATGTGTAAAGATCTTCAGAAACCATCCCCACAATATATGACAGGTTTCCAATATTGCAGCTGAGTGACAGATACATGTCAGACGCCAGTGCTTTAAACTGTATTTGAACTCTTAGATTATTTCCTTTGTCTTCCTTGGGATGTTAACAAAGGCTTTGATACATTGTAAAAAATGGCTTTGAGAAAGGAAAATGGTTATGCATTCAGGTCACAGCAACATTTTTACCATCTGGGCTCCATTTAATGATAAAGGCTACACTAGGAAGTAGGAGCAGATCTATAGAAGGAGCAGTCGGTGCTGGTGTCCACACAGACAGTGTCACTCTGGACTAGCTTTCATCTGGACTGGCAGACTGAGCGTCTTCAACAGTAGCAGTCCTTTAAGTGCTTTCCTCAGGCTCATCTTCTGCTTTATCTTCATTACAGAGGAATCCAGTTTTGTGAGGATTCTGTGACGGTACAAGTATGGCAAATCGGAGACGATGGGGAGAGTTGCTTAAAAACTACTGATCCAAACTACAAAGCTACTGCGAATGCACCTGGGGACTTCTAACATGGTTGTCTCTCTCTGATGCCAACTC
>WKFP01014331.1:504884-524401 GCA_011057875.1 Pterocles orientalis
GGATGGGACAAGGGGTTTGGTATGCTGTTCTTTGATATACTTTCTAATATTCTGAAAAGAGTTCCTGAATTCACTAAAACTAAATTTGGTGTTTACTCAAGCCCTCAATTCTGGATGCTGAAGGTGTTTATCTGTCAGATAGGCAACTCCTACTGGCTACCTGTCAGCAAATTACTTCATGAAATACACTAATTAATTAAGCAGGATAAAAATAAGGATGAGAAAGTAGTGCTACCAGGCAAGAGGCTTGTGTCCAGCTTTTAAATACTGAGTTTTTTACAGTAGGAGAAGGGACCTACCAGTTTCCTGATCACACTAGCAGTGATTTTCTTACTCTCTGACTGATTTGCTATTTAGTCTTCTATAGAAGGTAGAAAAGCCTCAGGGAGAACAATCATGATTAAACCATTTGGTAGTTAGATGACACTGCTAAGTGATCAGTTCAAGCCACCTTTTGCTTTTTTTAATGAGGTGGTAGTTAACTCAGGTTGAAGACTCATAGCTGTATGAAGGAAACTATTTATTTTTTCTAGTTCAGCATCAAATGCAACTATTTCTGAGGACCTACAACAATTTAATTTTATATGGAACTCCTACAGGGAAAACAAGTACACTTAAAACAGGTCTTGAAAATGCAGAATATCTCTGAAATTGTCTTAAAATTATGTTTCCATGAAAATGGAGTAGGAGTTAGTCCTTTTATCTAAGTGACAGCAGACTCTTATGAGCTACAGCACTCAGTCATGACTGTAGGTATTTGCCTTGCCATTCCAAAGGAAATCCCAATCAGCCAGCTGCTGTCGGCTCTTAGTTTCATTGAAGCTGTGGTAATTTGTGTTAGGCTCCAATATTTACTATACCTGAGTGAGAAAGGAAACTGACTGTGTTGCAGTAAATACAATTAGTCACATGGAATACAAAATTTTATGCTCCAATTCCTATTCCAGAGCCTGCTTATATATTTTATATTCTATAGTTGCTGGATAAAGATAGAGCACATACAGTGCATGTATATCACAGTCATTCATATAGGGTCAGAACCCAGGTCTTTGCCCAAATTTTTAAAGCATTGGGGTAAAATGTATATTTTTCTGGTCTAGTTTAATGAAATTTGAAGTATCTTCTGCAAAAAAGTCCTAATCTAACAGGAAAAAAGAAAAAGCTGTTTCCTGTGTCTCTCTTGGTTCCCAAATGCCTATAGTTAGCAGCAGCTAATCAACAGATATTCTGGGAAGGGAAAGGTCAGATTGAATCTCAGTGGAGATGCAACTCAAGAGAACACTGTATGTGGAGGTTTTTACATTTAGGGTGAATGCCATAAACAGCACTTCCCTTCCCTACCATAATTTTTTTATGTCTATTCTAGTTGTCTTATACTCCTTTCATATACTCCTTAATTTGTGGACTGTGATTCAGTCCAACTTTAAATTTATTAAATTTCTCACAAATATCAGTGTTGACTCTTTATTATGTATGTCAGAACTTAAGAGAAACTTAGAGGGTGATAGATTACAAAAAGATTACAAGGAAGCAACATAGATTATTTTTTGAGAAATAGTTTATTTGTATATGTATTTGTTTATTTGTATGTGAGTTATTTTTATATCCCTGATAAATAAGTGAGATTTACAGACCAAAGCCTGACCAAAAGCCTTCCTGGTGTCATTTTGTAGGAAATGCTTACACAGCTAAGGCTTTGGCAACACTCTAAGTATTATTACCATAACAATAGCAAATATCAGCAGGAGACATTGTCTGACCAGTAACATTATCACAGGGGCAAAACACCCCCCACAGTAAGGAATAATATTTTAACCCTACACTTTACAAAAATAAACACTTGTAACTTATTTTTGTTACTAGTTATTTCCATACAATTTCTTTAGGGAAGTGTAACAAATGGTTTGTGCTACTTAGTATACAGCTTGAAGACTCGAACATATATTTTGAGATCTAAAAATGACTGAAGCAATGTGAATACATATAACAAACCCCAAAAGTATTATATCAAACACAAGTATCTTTCTTGGCATACTTTACTTTTCTATGTTTATCTAACACAGAAAAAGGAGGATTGGGAAAGAGGAATACAAGGCAAAGACTATTGGTGTGGCTTAATTATTAGAACATCTAACTACAGACTTAGGTCTAATGACAAATCAAGTGGAATAGGTGACAGGGCTTATTATCTATAAGTGAGTACAGTTGTAATTTCTTGAACTTTAGGCTGAATTATGTCAAAAATAATTAAGGAAAAGAGTGAAGGGCTATTTTACTTTTTTTTTTCTTTAATAAAGGTAAAACTATGCAAACAATCCTCTGAGAAGATGGAGGTCAGATATTGTCCACATTGTTGTAAGTTATTTTTAGTGAAAGAGAAGGCAGTGGAAAAAATGATTTCTGCATATAACTTGTTTGATTTTGCCAAGGCCTGGACAAAAAAGAAAACTTTTTCCTTATGGGACACTATATGGGAATATGTAAAAATTTTGAACTAGGCTGCTTGGACGGAAATACCTGCATGTCTATTCAAGATATTTTGTCTGGTTAATCAGGTAGTTAGTGATTCATAGTCCTCTAAAGCTAAATTTATATTGATATTTTTATGATACAAATTTCCTTTCTCATTCACGGTACAGTGTCTATTTTTTCCATTGCCTTCCACTGCTTTTCTTTCTTCACCTAAACTTATTCTAAAATCCATACCATTTCTATAGCATGATAAGAAGTTGGGCTTGTTATTGTCCTGCTATTTTCCTTCACTGTAAAGATGGAGAAAAACAGCAGGAAGATCAATAATACAGATGGAAATCCTAAAATCTATACTATGATCATTCATTTTCTTGGAAGGAGGCACAGCACCTGTTAGACCATCTTGCTAAACTGATGAGAAAACCAAAGACTGAAGATGAAAGAGAAATTGTGCAAGATCTTAAAAAGATACAGTGAAATTAATTCTAGGCAAGATGCCAGTAACACACACAACTTCATGAGAAGAATAAGTAACAGGGTAGAACATAATGATTCCCTGGAACAAGTGACCAGTAAATTAGGAAAAAGCGTATGGCGAAGTTTAGGAACAGATTGGAGATAGCCAGGAAGCCTAAAAAAATCTGCACATCGGACATAATCTTTCATATTTAAAATGCACAGAAACTAGAGGTTCCAACTAGTGAACAGGCAGGGGACAAACTGTTTAGTACTGTAAGGATTCCTGAGCACTTAAGGAAGATTTAAAGTATCAGAATGTGTTACTTTTTATCAGGAGAAGTATGAATTAAGTGAGAACCTATTTCTTTTTTAGCTCTACAACATTTTCTGGATTTTGCATCAATGTGGGTGCTGATGCCTGGGAAATGGAACAGTTAATTTAATTCAGCTGTGGTGCTGATTGTTAACCTAACACCATGAATATTTTGTGTTGTATAAGGGTTTCTTTTTAGGAGTCATTACAAAGGTATTGATAGCTTCAACTACTAAACTGTCAATGAATCAATAATACCAGACCAATTTGTCATAACCTGTAATTTATTCTGTGTAAATCTCAATTATTTTAATAACATACACAGCTTTGTATCCCCTCTGCCCCTCTCTCCTTTGGCCCACTGCAATTAAAAGGAGCCTACTCTAAAAGAATAGATGGAAGACACAAGAAATTCCAGAGTATGAGGCCTGGGTATCTTGTTTGTGAGCTTCCCTCCATTACACTAACTATAGGATGTTTCCTACTGAGAGAAAAATTGAGCTATGTTAGACAAAATATTCCTTGCTGAAGCTCTGCTCACTCATGGTACAACTAAAGGGAATAAAAGTAGAAACTTTCTATCACTCTACAAAGCAGGGTCTTACTGTGCAATAACTTTTTAGGATCTAATTGCTTTTCTATATCAAATGTGTTGGGATCTGATATTTAGCTCTTCATATGGTGACTGAATATTTGGTCTTGTGGATTGAATTGAAAGAAAAGATGTCAGAATTCCTTGGACCAACTCAACATATGTGAATTCATGTTTAATTAAGCCAGTATAGATCCATAAAACAATAATACATGACATGCCTTTAATTTTTCTTAATATGGGCCTTTAAAAAAAAAAAAAGCCTTATCTCTTACAGTACTGATACGACTTAAAAGTGCTGGCAGGTTATAAATCTTCACATCTCCATCTATGTGACTTATAGATTAGTATCTCTGCTGATTATTAGCCCTGTCTGTGCCGAACATTTTTTTAATTATTTGAAATTAGTCTGAATTAAAAATATTCTAAAACTTGCATCGATGTGGCAGAGGGGAAACTTTAGAGATTGAATAAAAGAATAAAACACTCTACAAATTAAATTCAGAACTACTAAAGGCAACAAAAAGTCCATTCCACATGAGTAATGAACCCATGGTCTGCAGTGTTTTTGCTATACTTTTGTGCCATCCAATAAACAAGCAGACTCTAGAGCAAAACAAATAATTTTAGGATGTATTAAAAGCCTTTGGGAATATTGTGATGTTTAAAAGTTAGAAAGTGCATTTCAGCTATATCATTTTGTGTTCAAATTATTGTTGCAGTGTTACAACTCATTCATGTGTAATGATATTTCTGTTTCAAAATATTAATTTAAAAAAAAATTCTCTAGATCTTTCTGCCTGGAAATAATTCGCAATTACTTCTACACGTCCTGCATATAGAACAATGGGTAGGTTTTCCATTTTCATGCCATTACTTAATTTAACCTCTGCTTCCACAGCACTCTGTTCCGTAGTCTCTAAAATTTGTTCACAAAAATTCTGGAAAGCTTTAGTTAATGCCACAATTTGTTTAATTGTATTTTAAACAAAATGAGAGTTTAGGATTTAAGTAACCTGTTTTCTGAATCTTGAAATACAAACACTTTAGGACATATATTAGGATATCAGGTCTTGTTATGCCCTTTTAAGAAGTTATCTGAACACTTGTTAAGAGCAATAGATCTTGACTGAGACTGTTGTGCTATAATGATTAATTAATCTTTTACTATGCCTCTCTCTCTCTCTCTCTCATCCTTACCTTTAAGGAGTGTAAATGTAGTCATTACTAGGCTCCCTGGCAGATTTATGGATCTACTTTTGTCTGATTTGGAATATAATCTGTTTATGGAAGAACTGTAAAAAACCCAATAATAAACTGTTTCCTTATGGCAATAGTTAAATCCCAAAACCTCCAGAGCAGTTAAATATATATAATAAAATTGTATGACCAGGGCTAGTCAGAGAAGCACCCAGACAAACACTGACTAAAAAATAGTATGGTATAGATACAAAACCTTAATGGTATTGAAAATTCTACAGGGAAATATTTGAAGACTTGCATATTTTAGTCTTTGTAGTTTCATAGCTTTTCCGTCCAGACATAGGTTGCATGGAACATATGCTGTCTTCAGTGGAAACTGTGGGCATGAATACTAGAACAAACATTTTCCCTTGACATATCAAGAAGGGAATGTAATAATCTTTCTGAAGTGTAACACTCTTATTGAGAAGCAGAATATTAATCTATTAAGTTCCCTATAAATTATTATCTGCAAATATCTCATGTTAAAGGTTCCTTTTGGAACATTCATTCTAATTCACATTCCCTTCCTCTAGCTATCCTTAAAGCAAACAACAATAACTGTACCACCATGATCCAAATTTTTTAAGTTATCAAGTAAAACAAAGCTTGCTTAGGTCACTATTGCCAAAAGTGTCTTTTTTTTGAAATGAATATTTGAAATATCTTTTTTCTACTCACACTTTTTTAGTTTTAACAGAGGTTCCCCAAAATAAGGGCTCTTAGTCTGACTGCTACTCAGCCAGTTACAATAACTCTAAGATTTTGGGCTCTTTCACTGTATTTAAGGTAATTCTATTCACTTGGATTTTTTTTTCTAGCACAACATTCTGCATCCAGAGGTGGCTGTAAAAAGAAGTGAAGGAAAATCATTTGTGCTTTCCTGTATCTGCCCACTCCTCTTCCCAATAGTCTCTACCTGCTGAAGTGTTCGTTGCATTTTTGAATGCATTGTCTGCTTCTTCCCATTATTTGCTTGCTCTTCCCTAGAATCCATGCAATCTATTTTCATTTCTCCGATATGTTACAAGACTGTCCACGACAGAGTAGATGCCATTGTAGTAGATGCTGTGTGACCCTCAAACTGGAGGGACAGACAAGTGTATGACACTTGCTCTCCTGAAATGTCCTGTGACACCAACAGTAAAATTTCCTCAGTTTTATTCTGCACTTTAAAATAAATACATCTATTAATACTCTCTTGAGTTGCTGAGAGTTAGTAAGTAAAGTAAGCTCCATTTAGATCCTCTTTCCTGCACTGTTTGGTTGCAAAGTCTTATTTCTGCAAATATCTTATTTTTTGAATATGAAACAAAGGATATTTGTCATTTGCACTGTTTTTCAACAGCTTTCAGAGCACAGTGTTACACTGATCTGTTTTCAAATGCTCCTCTCCAATTAAGTCTTAGAATGATTAAATAACCATTGCCTTCTGAAGGTGGAAATCTCTCTTGCAAGACCAAGGAATAAGACTTTTTTGACTGCTCCTTACCCCAGTATTTTTTTTTCATAGTTGCGTACTGGCTAGTCCTACAAACATCATATTAATGTATTTTCCGATGTCTGTTGAAAATGCTCAGCCAGAAGCAAAGTGACTGTGATGGATGTAGGCAAAGGAGTCCTGAGGTCTTAGAGCCATTTAGAAAGTGCAGATGGAGACCCAAAGGCAAGTCAAGGTGCTTTTTCTTTGTATTTAAGGTAGCTGATGTGACATACAGTTCAGATGAGACAACATTTTTGCAATTACAACAGGGTCATAGATATTTGACTCATTAAAAGAGATATACCGGCATTAAGAACAATGTAATATTTGTATCAGAAAAACAAACTGAAGGTCACTTACTCTTTCTAGGAACTGACTGTATAGAATTTTTCATTATATTCCTATCTGAAAGAGAAAACAGATATGTCTGAGTTACATTAAATACAAAAAAGAGACAGGCTCCTTTCCTATTAGTAATACTGTGCTACAGAGTGCTGATTGTCTGCCTTGTGAAGAATCAAGATCTATTATGTACCAGTCCAGGGACACAAGCCATTTTCTGGGCTTGTACTATTCAATCCTGAAAGCAGTTTTACAGAATTCAGCCAAAAGAAATATTTCATAATCAAATAATTGAATTTTCAAATAACTTTTCAATGCCCTAGGCACAGATGGCTCATATCAAGAAGATTGCCAATCACATTACTCAACAGATATACAGTATGTTATGCTCTTATGATCTATTGAAATTTTGCTTTGCACAGTAAGATCTCCACAAAAATGTTTACCAACGGGAAGGGCTTTTTATTTCATAAAGAAGTTGGAGCCTGCCTATCATATTTTCAAAAAACCAATAACTGCTTTTGCATTAATTTTTTTGCATAAAGTTTTTTGCCTACATTTACCCATGGATGCAGATAATATCAAGTGTTTAGCCCATTACCTGCCCTCATCTACAAAGAGGTTAAAAAGTTGCAGAGTGACACAGGAGTTTAGCATAGTATCAAAGGATTAGAAGCCACCTCAACTGTTATTTAATGTCTCCTTATCCTAGGGCAAGATCTACTTGTGCTGATGTTATTCCTGTCAAATCCTTCTGAAGTTTTCACTTTTCATTCATGAAATCCTGTTATCGCACTCATTTGCTTTTTAGCGTTGGGGAAGAACTTGTAAATGCTACTCCATTTTCTCATTCCTCAGCTGTGAAAATTATTACATTAGAAGAATGTTAGAGATCTACAGCTTTCTAAAGAGTTTGTGTTGTCTGTTTAATTAGACTATTAGCATCTTATTTTACAGATGAAGAGATTTATGCATTGAACAATCTGACCCTTTATGCATTGAGAGGATCTGTCCTAGAATAAATTGTTGCCTGATAGTTACATGAGAAAACATTTGCATTTCAGTCTGCATAGCAAAGCCCATTAACACTGAGGAACAGTGCAGTGTTAGGCCCCAGCTCTGGGAGGCTGGGCCATGGGGCTTGGGGCTGCTGCTGGACAGGAAGGGAGGCTCTCCACACTGCAGGGAGGCCATGGCCCATTCTGGCCCTTTGTGGCTGCTTTCAGCCAAGGGTCTTGCCCTGACCTTGCTGGCACTCCACCTCCTGCCATGCCACAGCCACTCTGGGCGTGTCCCTGGCTGGGGCTATCTGGGGGCTGTGTCTGACCCTGGTTCCCCTTGTCAGGCTGAATCCTGACCCTGGCTTGTGTGTTGGGCTTGAGTCCAGTCCTGCCTCATCACCATGGATGTGCCATGGGGATGCTGAGTTCTGGGGTAAGACTCAAATGAAACTGGAATGCTTAAATGTCAGGCAGCTGCAGGGACATCACTAACTGCACAGCCTGAAGACCACAGGTTTCTAGATCAAGGATGGGTCTGCTGCCCATCTGAATCTAGCTCTAAGCCTCTGCTAGCAAATGAGTCAGTGCAAAGGAGCAGCCCGGGGCACCAGGTGGGACTGACCCTCAGTTCGAGGCAGTCACTGGGATGCCTGCATCTCCCACTGCCAAGTGCTCCCCCACTGATTCCCAGGATGATTTAGCACAGGCCATGTAGCCTTTCCTGTCTTGGGAGAGTAACAACATTTGGTTGTATGCCTCGGGCTGTTCCCTGCCAGCTGGTGTCAGTGCCTAGGGACGCCCCCCGACCCCCACACATCTTGTTTACAAGCCTGGAAGTAGCCTGAGGGGGGCTTGTCCTAACACAGACCTGCCAGGGAGGGACTCAAGTCCTGGCAGTGACTTCTACCAACCATGCCACATCCAGACAATATCCCTGCAGAAATTGTTGCACTTAATAGAGGAGTTTTGTTTCAAGACTGAGTTAATCCATTTACTTCTTCCTTTTGTACTAACGGAAAACAAAGTAGACTAACAAATTTTCAGTTAAATTTTCATAACAAAATGTACCAAACTTCATGGGAGATTAAAATCCAAAAGGATTTTATTTGCAGAATCTGGGACAGAATGCAGGAACGGGTTATACTTCAGATTGAATTTCTGGCATAGAGAAGCTACTGTGATGGGAGATATAGAAATATCTATAAATAATGTACATATTCATTAAAAAATAAAAAGCTTAACTTAAACTCTTGCTTCTAAACCTTAATGTAGTTAAAACTTGTATCAGAACAATTTCTAACTGAACATCATTCTAAACGAGGATATCAGATTGAAAGTAAATGGGATCTAAGAGATGAAAAAAAACGGCTAGTCACCGTTTAACAGGTAAAATAAGCAACTAGCAGTCACGCCTTCATATGAAACTTTCTGATGTTAGCAGTGTTTTTAACCTGTAACATTTAAATAAAGCTTAATATTTATTTTAGATTTTGTTTGCTTCCAAAGTATGCTGTTTTCCCCTGCCACCAAATTCCCGTGGCAAGTTGGGCTGTTCAGAAAATGCAGGATGAATAAATATTATATGCATAGTTCTATAGTGATATTTGGCCTGGGTATTGAACCTTCCACTTTGTTGTGTACTTCATCAACATAACTAAATAATCTAATCACTTCTCTTCAGTTTATCATCTCTTTGATTTAAATATTGATTTTTCTAATTGGAAAAGTGGAATAACTTCAATCCAAAGCTTACAGTGTGTTGGCAGGAAAGGTTAGAATGTAAGACTTTCTACTGTAGGCATAACTCATTTCTCTCTGCTGAGGAAGAGTTAGTTGTTCTAATATTGCAGCTGTCTTAGTAAAACATTGTTTAAGAACCTGTGGTTTTTTTTTTTACTTCTTTCCTAATAGTGTATCATTCAAATGCAGAAAAATTGGAGGGCACAGTCCAAAGCCAGGCCCTGTTGATAGTAAATGAGGAATATTCCCTTACTGCAAGATAGATGAGCAGGTTGAGAGCTTCATTCATCTGAAATAATTGATTTAGATCAGTTTTGCATAGCTTTAGGTAATCATTATTTAAAATCAGTGTGATCCAGTTATAAAGTACAAGACAGTTTAGCTTATTTCAACTGTGCTTTGTGAGATGGATATGAAGATATTTGGTGCTCTTTGGATTTTAAATTCACTAAATTGTGAAAGTACACAATATCTATCTTAATTATACAATACAGTCTACTCATATGCTGATTGTGGTTTTGATAGTCAAAGTGTATTTTACGTATTTTGTGACTGCATCTAACAGGAATCAACAGAATGTGAAAGGTCACTTAAGGAATTAAAACATTTTTCTAAGATTACAAAGAGCTATTACAAGCTGAGCATCTGACTAAAAGAGCAGAGGTAAAGAATTAGCAGATCTGCAGAGCTAAGTTAGTTAAAAAATTCAGCCTGCTGAGAATATATGGAATATCATCTAAGAATGTTTTCTATGTTTTCATTATTTATTTTTTCTATTTATCTTATCACTTTTTTGTTCAAAGAGAAGACTCAAAATAAAGAAGGAAATGTGTAAAATGTAGTTTCTGCAGCACAATTTCATCACTTTTTTTAACAGACTGCTATGCTGCACTAAAGATCTTTGAGCCTGTTTTTCTTCATTCTTTTATGCTCAGGCTGTTTCCAGGTAGAATGAATGTTGGCAATAAATAATTTGAGAGAAATTCCTGGCAACTCATAAAGCAATATTTGCCCTATTATGTGAAGCAGAGGTCAAAGTTTGAAGTAAGGTTTAAAAGGAGAGGTCAACAATGACTTCCTACTCTCTGCTTTTAAAAACCCCAAAGCTGCTGAGTTTGCCTGCAATATAGCAATACAGCACTAATAGTTAATAACTACTTCTGCAAATGAGCTCTCCCTGGGAGAGTCTCAGGGCTTTAGCTAATTTAACCTAATCTCATACCTGTCAGGTAAGTAAAGTACTACTAACACCCTTTAACATATAGCAAAACTTAGTCTCTGAGAGACTAGCAACAAGGTTATGCAGGAAGTGTACAGCAGAAGAAGAAATAAAAGGCTTGTTTTCTTTATTCTCATGAGGCTTAGTTACTGTACGTTTCTTCCAGCCAACACCACCAATTAGGCACATGCTCTCTTTCAAAGGCTGTAGCCATCACTCGTTTCTGCACACATATGGCAGCCACCCCTGTCTGAACGAAAGCCTCTGTGGTACAGTGACCATGGGTCTCTTGGTAGGGTGGGTGAATTCTCCACTGTTGCAATGGTGCTAGATTAACCTCTGTTAAAAAAAAAAATAGATGTAAATTTTATGCCTTTCCATCACAGTTACACAGTTTATGTATGTATGTGTGCATGTGTTTATACTTGTAGAGAGGCAGGAAGGGCATGCAAACTGGTTTGGGTTTAATGAGCTTAGACTAGAAGGTAACCTAGTGCCCTCTGCTCCCATCCTTTCTCCAGAGGGAAGACAAACCAAGCCACTGCCAACACTTAAACTAGCTTGATTAATGGGCTCTGTTCTGCCAGCCTTCCCATAATCTCTTCTGAAGTGTTAGGTTTGGCTTAATGTAATTTAGTTTGGGGTAAGAAGTTGAGCTGGTTTTAATTTTAGCCAGATCATTAAACCAGAATCTAATTGGCACTCATAATTGAAGGGGAAGACTTTTTCCCCTTTGAACTAACTCGGATAACAACCAACCAAAATTAAGTAGATGCACAGAAAAGGAGCTGACAGCAATGTATTCTGCTTTACTCAGCTGTGTATGAGATTTGCATTTGGGAACCTGATACAGCCAAATGCAGCATCCAGAATTCATCTTTTGTAGTAGTGCCTTGTTGAGGAAATGCTTGTGATCAGTAAGTGTAAGAAGACAGAGGTCTGTGAATCTTGATGTCAGCTCTTTCTCTTTACTGAGGGATTGTTTTAACTAGAAGGCCTGGGGCTTAAAATTTGATATGTTTTCTTACTTTCCTTCACACTGAGTTGTGCTGTACTCTAATCCCTGTCTGTAGGTGGCACTGATCCTTCACGGTAACAGTGGCAGGGAAATTGTGTATGCTGTGAATTGCAGAATAAAAATCTGGTTTTTTTTGTGTGTGTTTTTTTTTTTTTAAAGAAAGGTGTGTGCAGTTCTGAAGCTGGTAGTTGCATGAAGCGTGTATGAGCCTACAGAGATCACAACACTGTAAGAGTGAAAGAGGTTTCTTCTGGTTTAAACTGTAGATTATCAATCTCTATAGGTTTCTTCATGTTTTCCTTTCAGTTTTCTTTTCTCAAGAGCATTAGAACTTGAAGCAAACAAGAACTGAAAATCCTGACCAGCACCTCATGCATGCTTGGTTTACTTAGAGTCAAAAAGTAATTTTGCTTGTTTTTTCGTTGAATAATTCCTGAAGTGATGTGATTCTGATAGGAATGGTGCAAGATTGCAGATAACATGCAATGAGCTGTCTGAATATCTGATTTAATCCTATTTTTGCATTCTTGGAATAAAGAGACAAATTTCTGATTAGTAATAACCATTCTAACCAAAACAGATAGGGTTAGATTCAGAAAATAATTTAGGCACTCCGACATTGGATATGTTACAGCCTTGGGTTGGGCACACTTATCTGTGTCCTGGTTTTGGCTGAGACAGAGTTAACTTTCTTCACAGTAGTTAGCGTGAGGCTGTGTTTTGGATTTGTGCTGAGGAGAAGGCTGATAACATACTGATGGCTATAGTTGCTGCAAGGACAGTGAAGGACTTTCCAGCTTTTCTGCTGTGCCGGTGTCTGCAGGTGCAGGAGAAGCCAGGAGGGAACACAGCCCCAGTTACTAACCTAGGATTTGACCTTAGGTTTAGGATGGAGACCCAAATTGGCCAATACTCTACTCCATATCATGCACATTGTGCCCAGTATATAGATGAGGATCTTTCCGGAAAAGCTTTTTCTCTCAGGGTCATGTCTTGCTCTCTTTGGGTCATAGTCTTGCTTTCTCAGTGTTGTCATCTTGCTCTCTTAGTTGGCTCTCACTCTCTTGGAGGCTCTTATGTTTTCTGAGATTTTGGTTTTGGGTCTTTCCCTGCTCCAGGATCATTAGCCTGGAACACTCTGAGCCTTGGTCATCAGGTGGTGAGCAGTATCACTGTGTATCATGCATTTCTATATTTGTATATACTACTATTATTATTATCATAACTAATAATAATCATAATTTTCAATTTTATTTTAGTTTCGGTATTAAATTGTTATCTCAACCCACAAGTCTCTTTTCCCTCACCCCTTTAATTCTCTCTCCCATCCCCAGGATGTGGGGAGGGTGAGTGAGTGGCTGTGTGCTGTTCACTGCACAGTGTGTTAAACCACAACAATCTGCAATAAGATATTCTTATCACCTTGTCTAGAGACAATTAGTTTCCCAAGAAAGAAACTACAGAATTTTGAAAGCTGAATGACATCAACTAGAGAGGAAGAAACACTGAAGAGAGTAACAGGGTCTACGGCCATTTACTCAAAGATAGTTAAGAACTTAGTTCCATTAAAGAAACTGATCTGTGAAGTCTGCTCTCACGTAGTATTGTTTTTAGGTCACATCTTCATGCCATCCCACCCTATGGCAGGAAGAATTAATGGCTCCCTGTCATAAGTAAGCCTAGAGGAATGTTCTAACTAACAGGCAGGGTATTTTGGAGGAAACGTGCCTATTGTTTTCCAAGTTGTTCCAATTGTATAAGTTAATAAATATTTATTGGAGAAGAGATTTGAACTGAACTCTCCCACACAAATATCCTAACCAATTCCATGAGCCTCTGAGTCAGTCTGTCACCTTTTCCTTCTCCCTCCAGCCCATAAATATTTATTTATATATTTATTTCTACACTGCAGGATATCTTTAAATGTTTAATCTAAAAGAATGATCAATGGCATGGTTGTTAGGTCCTTCAGCTTAGGTGAAGGTGTGCCAGGTTGAAGTTCAATGTGGAGAAACTACCTTCACCACTGGGCTATTGAAAGTATTTGGAACCATCTGCCTCCACAAAAAGGGATGCTTTTAGGATGTCTGTGAGAGTAAACTAGCAAATGAGATGTGAAGGGAAACACCTAGCCTGAGTATGGAAGTTTTGCCTCAAACACCATGGCAATATTATCTCTTAGGCAACAATATTAAATGTTCTCAGCTGGAAAATCAGAGCCTTCTAGATTTTGCTGCTAGCAACTTAAGTATTTTACATGTGTATCACTTAGATCTAGAGAGCTGCTCTGCTCTGTTCCTGGAGATTTCTGGTGCCTCAGTTCTAGTTCTAGGTGCTTCTATGATGAAGTGTGTTGGTCTGAAATCACTTCCAGGCTATCTGTTTCCAATCAAGAGGCAAATTTTGCCTCCAAGGCAGGGCAGCAGTGTTCATCACAGTAAAACCAAAAGGGTGCCTCAGGCCTGCCTGGTGTGCCTGAAGAAGGAGATTTCCCTCCATTTAACCATAGTAAAAATTATTCCAGCATGCACACGTGTCGTTGTATGAGGATTTGGCACTGAGGAAGCTCACATTTGAGTTGAATACATTTTTATGGGCTGTTTCTTATGCCAAGACTATTACTTTTTTTTTTTTTTTTTTTTTTTTTTTTTTTTTTTTCCTTCCAGGGGAAAGCAACTGCAAACTGTAAGAAAGTGGGATGGGAAAACTGGGACTTGGACTGGATTATTTCTTTCCACAGTTTCTTGATCCAGAAATGTTTGGGGGAGATTTTCATCCTCTGTGAACTTTGTTGCATTCAGACCAACTTTCCAGGAGAAAAAATCTAGTTATCAGGTGGAAGGGAATTAGTAGGTGATATGCCCAGAATAGTTACCTTTCTCACAGTTCTCTTTACATGGTCTTTTCAGCTGTAACAGGGGAGATTGTTTCCCCATGCTGATCAGATATTTGCTGCAATTCCTTCCCGTAGCTTTCCTCACATTTTGTTTATATTAGTTGTGCTGTTTCTTTCCTTTTTTTTCTCTGTCCTTTCCCAGCACTAACTTCTGTCATTACCTTGTTTAGCTTTTTGGCAGAATCTGCCAATAACGCTTCACATCTTCTGCACAAGGTGCTCTTCAAGTATGGATGAAAGGATGATTGCCATGTAAGATTCACTAGGCAGAAGAAACAGGTAGACACAGTCGGATGGACCCCAAGGTGCCAATGCCAGTTAGCATGATAATAATGATTTTGTTGTCAGAGCTGTGTAGGTCCCACAGACAAAACAGAATTCAAAAGGAGTATTTGAAGGACAATGAGAAGTTTTCTTCTATGTTGCTTGGAAAGTTTTCTGAGTGGAAGAGACTGCAAGCAATGTTTGAGACACCCCCAAACAGATAAGGGAAGCTGTCAGAGAGGAGACAGGAACTCAGAGCTTGATAAGACATAAAAGTGGTAGCAGAATGCTATATCTTGGCAAATATGAAAGTGAGAAATAATTGAATAATATCCTTATTCCAAATACATAATTGCAGGGCAATGTGAATTTTAATGGAATACTATGCCACATTGCTGATATTTTCTTTTTCAGAGTGTGGATGAGGCCAGGAAGTAATTAGATCACATCTAGATTTTTCCTCAAGGCAGTGGTGAAGACTTCTATTTATTTATTTTTAATTTGGACAGTTTGCATCAGAGCATGTCTCACCTTGTGTGACTGCCAGTGGGGTTAAGAGACACAGTCACTGGAATAAGTAGAGAAGACTAGCCCATATCTAAGAAAGTCTGGTCTCAGCTTGTGTTTGAGTATAAATGCATGTGCAGAGAGAACATGGCTGGATTAATGAAGGAGGCTTTTAAAAAAAATGTTTAGTGAAGGAACCTGTCTTACTGTCTTGGAATGACAAATGCAGGGTCTGGCAGAAGAGAAGATATTCTGTCTGTAAAAGACAGATGTGGAGAAGTCTTCAAGACTGTATCAAGAGCAACAAACTTTTAATCAGCCTAAGCATCCCCACATTGCCTTAGTTCTCTGCCTCCAGGAGCTGATAATACCATAGAGGTCATCTTCACATCCCCTGCCACAGTCTTTTGCTGAAAGGTTCTTTGTAGCCCTTTATATGGTTTGCATCCAATATGAAAAACACTCTCAAAGGATTTTATTTCCAAAGGATTGCCTTATTGATTATGGCTGTTTATTAACAGCCATTAAATTTGCAAGTAATTTATTTTTCCCTGCGGCAAAGTCCTTTCACAGTTGAGAAGTGAGCAGCTGAATTGTGCCTTATGTTTGCACATCAGGCAAAGTCATATGGAGAAACACTGAAGCATATTTTTATTCACAATCAAGAATGACTGTGAAAGCATAGCCTTTCAGAGACAGGCCTTTTAAAAATGACATAAATATATAATGAATGAGGACTGCTTATCTACATAAACTACGTATTTGTACGCATACACCCTGAATGTAAATAGCCTTGTCTTATTCTTGCCTTCGTTTTTTTCAGTCTAAAACATGATTTGTTAATATCACTATTATGTTTGATAAGTGTTTAATATACTAAATTTAAAGAGAAATAGTAAAAACTTGTCATTTTTCACATTAATTTCTTCTTGTGTAAATTTTTATGAAATTTGTCTTACCACCGTACCAAGCTGGCCATCAAATTAAGTGTCTGAAAGTTTCAGTAATTTTAACAGATAGCTATACACGTTATGCGTTTGTTGAATTTGGTGGCTGAAAATGTTGCCACAATGCAAGATGTCAAGAAGATGGTGGTGGTACCAACCACTGGGTCAGCTACTACCAAATCTATGAGCTTTGACAGCTCTTGGAGAGCCAAATGTGACAGGTGCAGGGATCTTGAATGTGCTTTTTTTCAGATGTAGTTGCAATTCAGAATGAGAATAGGTATCCCTGCTTTCCAGCTTCATTTATTTCAGTGGAATCCCAAGTGTTTGATAGTTATTATTTATAAGATGGTGATGAAATCAAAAGCAGTCTTACACCAGGTTTAAGAAGCAAGAAAAGGTATATAAAAATATGAAGGTTTAGGGAAGGATTCCTGACCAGATTGCAAACTCACTTGTTGGCTGTATGTTTCTGACTAATCAATGCTGTGGAGTTCCTCTCTCCAGCATTATAGCCTTCTAAAATAAGGTGTCTATTGTAGGCAAGAAATCTAGCATCCCTCTTTAGATAAAGAGGGAAATTAAATACCTTTTGTGTGTATTCAATCCTATGCTAAATTAGGATTACAAATTATGTGGCATATCCTTTGCAGGTGTCAGTTTCTTTTAGTGTATGAGGAGGGAGTTTAGGTGACAACCTTAGTTTAGATGCACACCTTTTATATGATGGTGCGTAGCTGAAAAAAAAAGGTGAACATAAAATATTTGGTCAACCATTCCTCTACATAGTATATTTTAATGTGTATGTATATATTTATCTACATAGATACACACACACACACACACACATATATATATTTATGTGGCATCTTTACCATTCAGGAACTTTCACATACCACTCCAAACTGGCAGGATATTGAAAATTGAGAGGTTTAGTAATTTAGTTTTTTAGTTTACCTTGCATGTGAAAAACTATTATCTCAGCATTTGAGTGAGCCCCACTTGTCAGTAGTGTAAGTAATTAAAGGGTTCAGTGAATAAATATTGCTACAAGTAGTTAAAAAATAAATTGCTGTTTTTAAAGGCAGAACTGGGAAACATGAACAGATTAATAATAAATATGTGGACATGTGTAGATCCATAGCTGGAAAAATACCTGCAGACAGCTCACTATTTTCCATCACTTTTCTTCAGTAAAAGGTGGCAATTGGCAGAACTATGGTTCAGGGTGGAGATTATGAAGGAATGAAGCGTTAATGGTAGTTTCCATTTTGAAATTCAGCAATGATCCTTACAGCAAAGAAATATCAATTGAAACATCACACGTTCAGACCAAAACTAATGGTGACTACTTCATTTGTCAAGCCTTAAATCACAGATCTGAAATATTTCAATGAGCTATTTTAATCAGGCTAATCTTTCAGAGATTGTCCACTATATAAAATATTAGCCTTAAAATCATGTCTCGAGATAGCAACTGATTTTGTTTACTGCTATCCTAACCTTGCTTGTCTACCTTCCCCACTTTTAAATCTTTCTTTATTTTTTATAACTAGTCTTGCTAGTGAATTATGATTGAAATTAGTGGACACCTCCCTACTGAGGAATTAGTCACAGCCACAGTCGTGTGCTAACATAATGAGAATAATGCACATCACAGAATTAAAATATTTCTCTGTTCTACACATTTGCATTACTGAATGTTAACAGCTGTCCTTGCTGTGGATAATTCTGAAGTCTTTCAGTGTCTGACATCACACATTGCTGTAGACAGTGGTATACATGGAAAATGACAATTTAACAACCAAAACATTGATTCCACATCTTGTTTTTCCTGTCCTCTCTTCTGGTGAATTCCCAACGTGAAACACAAAGATGTATGAAGACTGAGAGCCCTTTAAAAAGTTGTTATAACAGTAACAGACTGTAAACATACTTAAAGCCTTTAAAAGTATCTCCAATGTAATTTAAAAAATTTTAAAAAATTTTAAAAATGTATGTCTTCCAATGTCATTTGGAAAAAGTAGCCAAAGCATCTTAAAATTTGGCATACTATGGCAAGGCGGTTCCCATCAGAAGTCTTCAGCATGGGTATTACAACATGTAATAAGCATGCTGTATGGAACACAACATAATTAATTATCTTTACTAATGAAACAATAATGTGTCTGTTATTAGATCCAGAACTACAATACAGACTCAACCCAGTTCATATGAAGCCTACTACTTTAAGAATTCTAAAATAGGTATTTTCAATGACTTTTTTTTTTTTTTTGGCTGAAACACAAATCATGATTGCCTGCTATCATCATCATCCCAATTTTTTTGAACAGACTAATAAGGCTTAGAAGAATTAAAAAAAATATTAGATAGTAGTTGAAACCCAATTTTACTGCTATAAATGTATTAGACCATGACATAGAATTCAAAACCAGTTATGCACCTGCATCTGTGTAAAGTTAGGGGATTTGAAAGTCTTATTTGATTTCTGTGTAAACATTCAAAGCAAAATCCAACATTGAATGTATACTGAGTGCATTTTACAAAATCGTAGAATCATAGAATCATAGAATGGCCTGGGTCGAAAAGGACCATAGTGATCATCTAGTTTCAACCCCCCCACCATATGCAGGGCCGCCAACCACTAGACCAGGCTGCTGAGAGCCACATCCAGCCTGGCCTTGAATGCCTCCAGGGATGGGGCATCCACAACCTCCCTGGGCAACCTGTTCCAGTGTGCCACCACCCTTTGGGCTCCTAATCTCTAACCTAAACCTCCCCTGTCTTAATTTAAAACCATTCCCCCTTGTCCTATCACTACCCACCCTCGTAAACAGTCGCTCCCCCTCCTGTTTATAGGCTCCCTTCAAGTACTGGAAGGCCACAATGAGGTCTCCCCGGAGCCTTCTCTTCTCCAAGCTAAACAAGCCCAGTTCCCTCAACCTTTCCTCATAGGAGAAGTGCTCCAGCCCTCTGATCATCTTAGTGGCCCTCCTCTGCACCCGCTCCAAGAGCTCCACGT
>WKFP01014331.1:528496-541941 GCA_011057875.1 Pterocles orientalis
GACCCAAGTGCAGCAGCCTGCACTTGGCCTTATTAAACCTCATTAGGTTTACATGGGCCCACTTCTCCAGCCTGTCCAGGTCCCTCTGGATGGCTTTCCTTCCTTCCAGTGTGTCGACAGCACCACTCAGCTTAGTATCATCCGCGAACTTGCTGAGGGTGCACTCGATTGCATTGTCTATGTCATTGATGAAGATGTCAAAGAGCACTGGTCCTAAGACGGACCCCTGAGGAACACCACTCGCGACCGGCCTCCACCCTGACACAGAACCATTAATCATAACCCTTTGGCTGCGTCCGGCCGGCCAATTCCTAATCCATTGTACAGTCCATCCTTCAAATCCACACCTCTCCAATTTAGAGAGAAGGATGTGGTGAGGGACCATGTCAAAGGCTTTGCAGAAGTCCAGGTAGATGACATCCATTGCCCTTCCCCTGTCCACCGAAGCCGTCACTCCATCATACAAGGCCACCAGATTGGTCAGGCAAGATCTGCCCTTGGTGAAGCCATGCTGGTTGTCTCGAATCACCTCTTGGTCTCGTATGTGCCTTAGCATAGCTTCTAGGAGGATCTGTTCCACGATCTTCCCAGGCACAGAGGTGAGGCTCACCGGCCTGTAGTTGCCCGGGTCTTCTTTTCTCCCTTTCTTAAAATAGGGAGTAATATTTCCCTTTTTCCAGTCTTCGGGGACCTCCCCAGACAGCCAGGATTTTTCAAATATGATGGAGAGCAGCTCAGCAACTACATCAGCCATCTCTTTCAGAACCTGGATATCGTCCGGTCCCATGGACTTGTACACGTTCAATTTCATGAGGAGGACAACTAACATCTAACAACTTTTCTGTAGCATAATTGTTTAGCTTTATCTGTCTCATAAATACTAAGGCTCAATAGCTGTACTTAAATTATTTTACATATCATTGAATTATAGTACAGTTATTTATCTTTGAAAGATATGTTACTATCCCACTGGTTTCTGTGATGGCTAAATGTAATATTTACTAAAGAGTGAACGGACATTATTTTAAGTGACACCAAAATGTTATTCTTTTCTAGTGCTGTTGACCTTGGAATACAGTTGTAATTCCATAGCCATTGCTACATCTTGAGGCTTCAAGCAAATGCTGTCTAAGGGGGGCTACCAAGTTCAAATGCAGGTTTTCTGATACAAAGTATAGAGCTCTATACTACGATAATTTCAAATGTTACATACCCTCACTTTCAATACTTTCTTGTCACGCACAAAAAAAATAAGCATTTTAAATAACAGAACTAAAGAGATTAAAACAACAAATGAAATATTGGATGTTACGTTTTTTGTTATTTGTGGATGTGAGGTTTTTTGGTTTTTGTTTGTTTGGTTTTTTTTTTAATAGACAACTCTCTGTGTCTGTCCCAATGTTTCCTTTAACTTAGTTGTTGTTTGGGAGTCAGTTCTGGGAATCTTTTCTAAGCACTATTTTTTTTTTCTTGGAAGAAAGTTCTATTGCCATGTGGAAGGAAAAAAGTGGCAGCACAGGAAAAGTGCCAAATCTGGAAATCTGATTTCTGATATGGGCAACTGTATTTAAAGAAATCAGAATGTACTTTTAAAATAAAAAAATCCCAAAATTTGCTTCCTAAATATTAATCTCCCCCAATTCACTCCTTAAAACACTTAACTTTCACACAAAACAAATCTGATGATGTTCAGAGAAGAACTATAATACCTGTACATCACCGGTGTCCACTTATGCTAGAGTGACTTCTGCATAAGAAGGAAAAACCTGCACAGGAAGGAAAGCATGCAGTCAAAATGTGCATACGTAGAAGGTCACACTTCACTAAGCACTATATCTGTTAATTACCAGTTTAGTATGACTATCTTTATATTTTCTTCTGTGTACAGTGACTTGATTTCTTCTATAGCCTATTAGGGAGAATATAGAGTGACGATAGATTGTAACTAATGGATATTGAGTATATTCAGTGCCTCTAAGAAAATAGAAAAGACTAGCCTGTGACAGATCTATTCCAGGAGAAAGAAAATAGTTAAAGATATGGGATGATACTATACTCGGGAAAGATCAGATAATATTTATCCATCCATTCAACCTACCACATAACTATTGAGTAACTATAAAAATTGTATCAGGAAATAATTTCGTTTTAAAGTAATGACTTCAGATGAATTTTTTTGTGTGTGGTTTATGTTTCCTCAGCTACCTTCTCAGTTACCACCAACCTAGAGTAATGCAAAGGCTAGATAAGCGTCATTTAGTTTGGAGCAATGACAAGAATTTTCTGCTCTCTGTAGGCTTGCTACTTGAATTATGGTAGTTGCCAGTTTAAATTTGTAGGACTATAAAGAAACTTTCCCTAGAGAAGTAAGAATATCCCATAAATCATCTTTACTGCCTCCAAATCAAATTCAAAGTCCTCCCAAGTAGCTTAAAAAAAACCTTTCAAAGTTAACTGTGTAATTACTTATTCCCACAGTGGTGTAAGTGTGCATTGTGTGATTTCTACACAATTATAAATCTCACTTTTTGTTTCATAGCATCTCTCTGAAAGAGCCTTGAGCCAAAAATTTCAACTGAGACTTCCAAACTGTCAGATTTTCCACTCTGTTTTCAAGTACAAGCCCTTTCCTTTCAGCTCATAAGTAGTTCTGCTAGTCCCTCAGTGTCTTTTCTTCTTTTTCTTTCCTTGTCTTCCCTTGACTTACTTATGTCTGCAGTGATCAACATCTTAGTGGTGGGAGCAGTAAAAATCTCTTCCATACTTCTTATACTCCTTTTTTTTTTTTTAAAAAAGAACCACAATAATTTTCTCTATTTTTTTTTCTATTTGTCTAGGATCTGAGTAATAGTACCAGAGCAGATGCAGTTGTTTCAGATGAATAATGGGATGAGGAAAGTTTATAGTGTTTTCATATTAAAAATCTCTCTATTCTAGATCTGTCTAACTTTCTACACCTCTTTATGAGAAATTCAGAAGTAGTGGAGGAAAGTAGAGGTGTTGCTGGTCATTTTCTTGCAATACTATTGCTCTTATTCCAATCAAACACTGTGAATTTGACCCTGCTTGAGCCAGGGGGCTGGACAAGATGAACGAAAGAGGTTCCTTCCAACTTCAACCATTCTGTGATTCTGTGGATTGATTTTGTTGCACCTCAAAGGAATGCTTTTTCTAGGAGAGCTATTAGCAACATGATGCTAACAGAGGTGTCAATGATCTCTGCTCTCCAGGTGTTCCCTAGAAGTTATTACAAAAGAGAATATTTCTGCTTTGTTTTGAAACTGTGGGAACATTCCCTTGTGACCATATGTTACCTGCCTGCCTTCCTTCTCCCACACATGGGTAGGTTTCATGTACCAATTATTCCCTTTCTACACAAGGGGACAACTAAATTACATAAACAGGTTCATCTACAATCATGCTTTAGTTTTCACAGCTACACTAAGTACAACTTAAACTTTCTTAGGCTTAATCTTTACTACATAAAAACCCATACTTCTGTAAATGTAGAAGTTTACCTGCATCAGATAATACATGTTAAAACCATCTTGCTGGGTAAAATAAACCCAAACATATTTATCTGAAACAGTAGTACTAAGTATTAGCTCAATTATTTTTAAAACAATGTCCACATCAGTGCAAGATTGGAGGAGCTGTTTTTAGCCCTGATGAAACTAAGCAGTAGAAATTAGTGTTGATTTGGTTTAGTGGAAATCTAATTCATTTTGCTTAGTCAAAAAGTCCACAGCTTAAATTTCCCAGACTAGCTATTAATCAAAAACCAGGTTGCAGTATGCATTTGAACTGCAATGCATTCAAGGGGCGACTTCATAATCTTAGGATGGACAGGCCCTTAGGGCAACAGAATAGTCTGTTCCTAGTACATATATAGCCACCTGAGACTTCCAATATGGGTACCAGTTAATTGCAAGGACAGATACCTGCTAGGAAAAGACCTACTTTATTGCAGTTACTATTTAATAGCTGTTGGTATAGCAGTGGCTTCTGTATATCATTAATCTAGAATGGATTAAAAAGAAACCTTGAGGGGGGATCTTCTTCCTCTCTCCTCCAAGGTTACTTATTGAAGTAAGAAGGTACTACAAGCACAAACTTATTGAGTCATTCACTTATAGTCACCAGGAATTAAATTTCAGGGTTAAGAGGAAATAGTTGAGAAATTTTATTATTTAAAAAAAAGTAGAGAGAATTTTTTTAGCTTTTAAATCTAGCAGTAACTCTGCATGTGCAAGTGCTCCTGACTGTTAACTGTTAATGCAAACCTATGGAAACTCCACCTCAAGCTGTGTTTGCAGCTGTAGGATGCCAGAAGTGTCCCAGATGAACTTTTCTTGGTGGGTTCTGAAAGAATGACACTGTGTTTTTATATTGAGGAGACAAAAAATTATCTTAAAATTGTGCTCCAAATCAGAGTAAAAAAAAATACAGCAGTCTCAGTGTGCTAAAGTAATTCAAAGTATTCCACCATAGTAACTTATTATTTTTGTTTATGCTTCCTTTTAAAGGATGTAAATCCAAACAAAAAAATAAGTTCAAATGTCAGCATAAATCATAATTTGTAACTGGACTACTTTGCAAACTATAATACTGCGGGGATGATCCTTGGCTAGAAGATCAGTGCGGTGCTTGCAATATTTGTAAACAGTGGTGCTGCGTTAGCAGATTGTACTGGATCTGGCTGGGATCTTCATAGCAGCCAGTGTGCTGCTGTGTTTTGGATTTGTGGCTAAATAGTGTTGATAACAAACCAATGTCTCAGCTACTGCTGAGCAACCACTTGCCCAGTGTTAAGGAGTTATCTTCTTTTCTCTCTGATCTGCTTAATTGAGTATGCTGGGGGCAGGCAAGAGACTGGGAGGGGACATAGGACAGCTGATCTGACTTGGCCAAAGGGATATTCTATACCATATGAGGTCATGTTCAGCAATAAAAACTGGGGCAGAGAATGAAGGGTGGGGATTTGTTTCCCAAGGTGGCTCTTACTGAGAGATTGTATGAGCACTGACCTGCCTGTGGGAGGTGGCAAATGATTTCCTTTGCATAATTTATTTTTTTCCCCTCCCTCTTTTTTTTCACTGACCAAACCATCTTTATTTTGACACATGAGTTTTCTTGCTTTTGTTCTTCCTATTCCTTCCCCCAACCAGCTTGGGAGGGTGGGGGAATGAGAAAGCAGCTATGTGGGTGCTTGGCTGCTGTCTGGGGCCAACGCACCACACTGGTAAACTAATTTTGAGTCAATACTACATCATTGCTGCAGCCTGAAGTTAGTACAACTCAGCTCATATCCAAGACATGTCAATACCCAGGGTATGAGAAATGATCGTCATTGACAGCCTGACTGCTTCAAAAGTGACCAAAAACTCCCCCAAAGCCTGCTGAATACACAAAACAGCTGAAGATAATAAATTAAAATAACAGCTGAAGATAATAAATTAAAATAACAAAAAAAGCCTAGAAAAGCCGTATACCTCCACAAGAAACACAACAAGGGGTGGTACCATTTCTTCCATAAGAAAACACAGCTCTAAACGTTGCTAATGGAGTCACTGGAGTGGCTTTTAAGAGTTCATATGTTTGAGAGTTTCTTGAATTTTCTTTGATGAAAAATCTGATTTTACTATGCTGTGTTGGAGTAGCATCAAATGTACTGTCATGTTCATAAAAGCTACACAAAGCCCAGAAAAATAAAGGACAAAATTGTGATTTCTGTTATGACTACATTACTGTTCTAATCACAAGGAAGAACATGCTTCAGCATGTTGTGACCTGTACCAATATAAAATGATTTTGACGTTTCACCAGTATAATATCTTATTAAATATACAAATTGGTATTCTGTCAGTGTAGTATATCCCTGAGGTCCCTCAGGAATTACTATTGAATTTCATTTTTCATTTAGCCAGCTACATGCCGTACATTTATTAACAAAATGGAACCTGCATAGATCTGCAGTGAACTGCATTCACCCTTCAGGCAAAGAAGCCCCTTAAAGCTCATGAATTTTAGCTCCCAAGCTGTCTGCTTGTCTTGCAGGTTCACTTCACCTAAAAGCACTCAACAGGCTGACATGGAAGGGAATGACTAGAGGAAATGTGAATATTTCACCAGTGAACCGCTGGGAAGCTTCCAGAGTTGAAAACAAAGGCATGAAAAAATCCTTTCAGATGTGTCTTGAAAGGAAATAACTAATCATGATATTTAAATTATTTTTAGAAGAGGAAGTATGAATGAAGATGAGGAACATAGTGGCTCAGTCAAAAATACTGTTAATGACAAGTGAGAGGAGAACAAGTGCTGAATACAAAGGACAGGGTCTGAAAATAGTGGTCCAAATCACTAGAGAGACTAAGTTGGAGGAAAAACTTCAATTAAGAAAAACACTTCCAAGCTGCCCTAGTCACCAAATTCTTGAGCAGGACTTTGTAAAAAATGCTCAGAGACACCAAGAATCTATTTTTCATAGATGCTGCAAGAAAAGAGTAGAGATATAGTTAGCACTAAGTGACTACAGTGTCAGAACGAGATGGGCTGTAATTTTCAATTACAGGATACTAATTCTGGAAGATCAGGGTTTTGACACACAACTCATTTGGGCATCAAAGTCATATTTTTAAGGAATATTGAAACAGATGTTGTGTGACCTGGTGAGGCCTAACTAGATTCAAATGTTAGCCAATCGGCATCTGCTGGCTGTGATCATCAAAATAGGGTCGGGTATTTTTGGAAAGATTTAGATGCTTGTTGACAGTCAGACCAGAACTTGTTTGCCATCAGAGCTGCTACCTTCAGGATAAGATATTTCTGATCTGAAGAGCTCACTACAAAAGCAGCATCAGCTGATGTAGGAGGAAAGACAGAGTATATGTGGATAGCAGTTTGAGAAAGATACTGTTGAAATTGCGTTATGCACATTAGATCAGCAGGAGAAGACTTCACTGCAAGCACAGAGGGAACAGCTAGGGAAGACAGTGGCTGAGATCGGGAGGAGAGGAAGACCATGATTGCTTGAAATAACCACTCACTGTGGAGTGAGAAGGAGACAACATAAATAGATTCACAGAAAGCAAGATGTGAAAGTTCCTGATAAGACTGAAATAAGTGACCTTATCTCACCTTGCCTACTTAGAACTTGATCAGTAATAACTGAGTCACTTGTACCAAATATTTATCTAGTCCAATTTTAAAGAACCACCCCCCTCTCCCCCAAACAAACAAACTCCAAAATTAAACTTTCCAATTGCAGGTTCCACAACCTGCATACTTTTTGATTTTTACTCCTCAATGTGATTTTTTTTTCCCTTGTTTAACTAAGCCTCCTTCCCCAAGTGCCCCCTTGTGAGAGTTGACTGGGTCTCATCAAGCTGCAGATCATTTGGATGTATAAACAATCCAATACTTCCTTCAAAACCCTTCTAGCTTGCTCAGGAATGTAGAACAATAAATCTTTCAACCTGAAAGCATTTGCAACTTTAAAGGAAAAGAAAGAAGATTCCAGAGCAACATTTTTAAATGCCTCTCCATGATTTCTCACTGTACTTAAGGGGATCAAAAATACCTGCTCAAAAAAACTTCTCCTCAGAAGCTAAGAGTGTGAAAGACCAAGATTCCTGTTAGAACATGCAGAGGGGTAAGAGATTTTTTTAAGTTTTTTTTTCTTCCTCTTTGTTGTTGCTACATCTCATACTAGTCATGGAGAAAAAAAAAGCACTTGAAGCTCCAGAAGTACATTAAAATTTAATGTTCACTATAGTGGCTTAAAGACCTGATATTGTATCGCCAGGTGATAGGAATGAAAAGATCAGAGATGCAGGTTTCCTGGAACTGGCAGATTAGATCTAAGATGCTCAGATCTGTGCGTCTCGTTGCCTTTTGGTGATTTTTTGTTAACATATTTTGCCAAACTTTCTTTTACACAGGAAACAGAAGTAGGGACAGTGCAGTGGATTTTTCTTCCTCAATTTCTATAGTGATATGTTATCCTTTCAGGAATGTGGTAGATACATATTACATAGATTTTGCAAGTAAATCATACAAGTATAATAGACAAACTGCAGGAGGTATGCTATGCTTCCTCACAAATCATCAGCTTGGCAGACCAACTACATAAACCAAAAGCCCATTTTTTTTTAATTGCTGTAGTTTGTATCCTGCTGTGTAAGCAATCTTCCTTAAAGTTATAATAACTTTATTCATAAAAGCCATTGTCTTCAAAGCATTTGTTTCATCTAGACTGCAATTTTCAGAGAGTGGATAAACAAAACAATTTTCCTGGAATTTTCTTACAGCAATTAGCTATAATGAAGTTTAAGCCAATTACACGTTCGGTTACTATCAGCTTGCTAGGTCTCTTGTTCAAATCCCAGTGATCTCATTCCCCAGCCCATTTTATATGTGTACAGGTTCCACCATAATTGCTTCCAATGATTCCGTTCAGTTTAGGAAGATCTACTTTGCATCATTTGTTTCATGTTTGATCAGATAAATGCTATACTTGTAACATTTCCATGTTTTCTGGGCTTCTTGCATTTCTGACTATATTTTCAATAGTAAAACTACAAAAGCTGTTATTTCACTACAGATTTAATCTCAGGAGCTACTTCAAATTAAGTGAATCATTATACTTCACATTTCAGTTGTGTAAAGAGTTAGAGCTGGGCAGTGTAGTCAAGAACTCACCTAAATGAGCTGTGCTTTTGGGTAGGCTTTAGCCTGTGACAGTCAGTCATGTAGTATATCTTAGCTGGATGGGCAAAAACTTACTAAATTGAGCAACTTGATAATATTGGTTTGCCTTATGATATTTCTAACAATACTGTTTTCTACTTAGAAGTCACATGCCACCTATCTTCTTAATGCTCCTTTGTATTTTGTTGTGGCTCCTACATAGAAGCTCAGTTTCTCCAGAAGTACTCCAGCATTTGAAAATATCTTTGGAATAATTCCTAGATCTGAAGAAGCAGCTAGAGAAAGTCACAGGGTAGAAGTATCAGGATATTCCAGAAAGTGGTTTGTGGTAGCAACAAGAGTAGGAATTCAAATTGCTGCTTTGTATTCTGTAATGGTCGTTTTGTTCTGCAACAAATGTTAACACTCCTGAGATGGAGTGAGAGCCACTGCTAGCCTGTATAATACTTAGAATTCTGGTGTGAAGTGTCTAAAGGAATGAAAAATAGCAGAAAAATGGGAAATCCAAATGCTTTATGGCATTGAAGTATTTTCTATAACATTGTGTCAGTCAGATGAATAGGACATAGCTTCTTGTTTTGTATGAGGAAAATAAACAGCAACATTGGCATGCTCTTTTAGTACAAAGTCTTCCATCACTGAAGACTACAGGTCTGATGAGAAAGGAAAATAGTGAGTTTTCTGCTCTGGTGATTCATCATATAAGTTTAGGCCTGCAACTAGAACCAAAACCACCACATCCTCTAACTGTGACTCTTTCACCCTTGCTGTCTAATTGAAACCATCTGCGTCTATATATAAATCACAAAAATCTCCTATCTGTATTATGAGATTCTAAAAGCTTCCAAAATTAATTGGCCCTCTGTTGGGAAACATAAAAAAATAAGAATGTTGAGTTTTTCCAGCAATATTTTGGTAACCTTGTAAGTTGGCTTTGAGAGGTGGTGTAATCTCCTATTGCACATCACTCAGGAGATTTGGAAGCAGAAACGAGATGGCATAGAAAGGGTTATTATTTGACTGGAGAAAATGATATGGGAATATTGCCAAAGTGGAGAGCCAATTATACAAGGAAGGGGGTGAAAAAAAGAGAAGATAAAATGTAACTGGACTATAATATTCTATTTAAGGAAAAAAATGAACAAAATACTCAAACTGTTAAATCTTAATTTAAAATCTCTGGGAAAATACTTTTTTTTTTTTTTTTGGCAAGAATAATCTCTGGCTTTCCCAAACTAGAAAGTAATTCCAGTCATTAGAATTTAAAACTGGTATTCATACTCCAAATAATAGGAAATTGTAAATGTCACTGTAGGTAGTACAGAGGTTTACAGTGGATATGTTGCTATTATTTCAATTGAAATTAAAGATTTATTGCTTAAAAATCCAAAAATAAGTCTCCCTGGAATCTTGTTCCATATTTGCTTTCCCTTTAGTTCATGTAGCATCAGGCAATACCACAGTATTTCTTAAAAAAGGACAGATTATTACAATTGTTGCTCTCACATGTTTCTTTCTGCATGAAACACAAACTTCAGAATATTTACTGAAGATTAGGTTTTTATACTATCAAGGGCAGAGTTAAAAAGGACAATACTCAAGGAGATGCAGTCTTCAAATAGTCTCAGTACTTGCACAGTGAAAGCATGCAAGATGGTGTAGGTAGCTGCTCTGTGTGTCTGACCCACTTCTGAGGTAGGGGAAAAAAAAATAGGGGATGAGCTTTGTTTATCTTCCTGCGTTCTTGAGATTGACTTTATATTTGACAGCTTTTATATTATGCTGATGCTAAGCGCAGCTTAGCACTACTAGACATTCCCAGATATTCCTGCTTGTTAATATTTGTTTTGGTAAGGATGAAAATTTTAACTCTTCAGAGCTAAGTAGTGATTAGTGACAATTTGGAAAATTCTCAGGTCTGAGGTCCCGATTCTCATGGAGAACTTCAGAAAGCAACACAATGATGGACAAGCAATTTGGGAGATATTTTAAGTGTATTGTGGGTCCTAATGCAATTACTGGGTATGCTGACTAGAAGTAGTGCTCTAGTGAACCAATTGTTTGCAAATAAACAAGATATTCAGGAGATATTCAGATTGTACAACTCTTGAAGCGCAAGATTGGTACAATTCCCCAAGCAGGAGGAGGAACAGACAGCAAGCAACTGCTGCAGAATGAGGCTGGCAAATTAATTACAAATGACAGAGAAAAAAATGGAGTAGTTAATATCTCCCTTTTTTTCAGACTTCACAGGTAAGGCCAGCCTATATCTCTGCCAAGAAGCAATGATGAAGCATACAGTGAACCACTGACAGAAGAGGGCCAAGTTAGGCACCACTTGTATAGATTACGTCTATAGACATTTGTTGTTGGGATATCACAGGGTGCATCCAAGGGTGCTAAGAGGGTTATATGACATCACTGCAAAGCCACTCTATAATTTTTGGAAGGTTATGGAAGTCAGAGAAAATTCCAGATGAGAGGAAGAGGAATGGGAAAATATTATTTCCACCTACATGAAAGGTAACAAGAAAGATTCAGGGAACAACAGACTAGTTGACAAGTTAACTGGTTAATAACTAGTTATGATTTCTTTTCATGTTTTCTTGCTTTCTACCTGGAGAATGGAAACAGAATCAAAGTGACAATTCTCATTTATTGGATAATATAGGATATTTATGAGTAGATATTTTTGTGCAAAGATACCTGTGGTGGAACCAGACCAAAACATTGACTCTGCTAGCTGCAGACCTACTGGAACTAGAGAACAGACAGCAACAAAGAAGAATTTTTCTAGGTGAACTAACATTAGTCAGTTGCAGCCCATTCTATTAATGTCTAGCTTTGGTTATTTCATAGAATCATAGAACCATAGAATGGTTTGGGTTGGAAAGAACCTTAAAGATCATCAAGTTCCAACCCCCCTGCCATGGACAGGGACACCCTCCACTAGACCAGGTTGCTCAAAGCCTCATCCAGCCTGGCCTTGAACACCTCCAGGGATGGGGCATCCACAACTTCCCTGCGCAACCTGTTCCAGTGTCTCACCACCCTCACAGTGAAAAATTTCTTCTTTGTCCTGGTTCCAGTTGAGATGGAGTTAACTTTCTTCACAGTAGCTAGCATGAGGCTCTGTTTTGGGTTTGTGCTGAGGAGAAAGCTGATAACATACTGATGCTTATAGCTGTTGCCACGGCAGTGAACGACTTTTCAGCCTCTCTGCTGTGCCAGTGTCTGCAGGTGCAGGAGAAGCTGGGAGTGAGCACAGCCCCAGTTACTAGCCTAGGATTTGACCTTAGGTTTAGGATTGAGACCCAAATTGTCCAATGGTCTATTTCATATTGTGCATGTCATGCCCAGTATATAGATGAAGCTCTGTCCAGAAGTTCTCTCTCTTTTCCTCCAGGTTGTATCCCCCCTGAGTCATCCCTCTCTCAAGGTCATCTTGGTCTCCTCAGGCTCTTATCTCTGTTCTGGGAGTGCAGTTTTGGGACTCTCCCTGCTCCAGAATTGTTATCTGGGAATGGGCTGAGCGTTGGTTATTGGATGGTGAGCGGTATCACTGTGTATCATTCAATTGTGTATTTGTATATATTACTATTATTACAATTATTATTATCATTATTATTTTCAGTCTTCTTGTAGCTTAGTTATTACATTGTTCTTATCTCAACCCATGAGTCTCTTTTCTCTTTATTCATTTAATTGTCTCCCCCATACCCGGAGGGTCAGTGAGCAGCTGTTGTGTTTTGCTGCCAGCCAGTGTAAAACTGCAACATTATTTTATCCATGATAGTCCAAGACATTGCCTTTTTGGCAAGTCTCTGATCTATGTGCCTCAGAAAGGAGCTGTTACAGCCAATGTGTATTTAAATGGAAAGAATTTTGTTAACATAGTTACAGTATCCCTTAGAGTGACAAACTGACAAAAATGTTCCCATTCATAGGTGCATGAAAAGGAAAAACATAGCAGTCCACTAAGATGTCTTTTTTTTTTCCCCATCAAACAGCTCTGATAGAAAACTGTAATGAAGATCCAGACTTCATCATATAAAAGCATTTGCTACTGATATTACAGAAACAAAATGTGACAGAGCTGTAAATCTGATTTGAACATGTGAGAGCAAGAATTGGAATAATCTGTTCTTTTTTAAGCAATAGTGTGGTACCAAAAACAGACCATGTTGCAGAATATATCCTCCATTTGTAGTTTTCACTGAGAAAGAAAAAGCCCTGTCAGTGAATGATATCATACTGACAAATCAGTTTTCCACTTGATTGGTCTTATATTGTCACAGGCTATATATTAGATACATTTATAGGTACATAAATTGAACCATTT
This sequence comes from Pterocles orientalis, assembly GCA_011057875.1. Lineage (NCBI taxonomy): Eukaryota > Metazoa > Chordata > Aves > Pterocliformes > Pteroclidae > Pterocles > Pterocles orientalis. The sequence continues at coordinate 541,548 of WKFP01014331.1, forward strand.
CATAGGTAAAGATTTAAAAGACATTAGCCCCTCTTGTGAGTTATGGATTGCTTAAATGCAAACATTTGTACTGATCATTTTCAGTACAACAGTAATCTTAAAGTCTAACCAAATGTGCGAAGGTCCCTTTCAATCCAAACTATTCTATGTGTCTATTAATGGAAGAGTGCAGAAGAATGAAAAATTGCTTGTCAGCAATCCCTGCTCCCTAACTGCTGGAGAGAGTCCAGCGCAGAGCCACGAAGATGATTAAGGGAATGGAGCATCTCCCTTATGAGGAAAGGCTGAGGGAGCTGGGTCTCTTTAGCTTGGAAAAGAGGAGACTGAGGGGTGACCTAATCAATGTTTATAAATATGTGAAGGGTGAGTGTCAGGAGGATGAAGCCAGGCTCTT
>WKFP01014331.1:541961-556899 GCA_011057875.1 Pterocles orientalis
AGATAATGACAGAAAGGAAAGGGAATTCAGCCAAGAACTAAACTTGAAGCACACGTATTGCAGATCAATGATGTTTCAAATTAAACACTTACTTACAGACCAATCATTCAATGATTAATAAAACATGCACAACTTACAATTAATTCACTCTGAAAAATACACAAGATATGTTAATACAGCTAAATTATTGTGTCCTTTACAGTTCCTGGTTGATAACTGTACTGTTTGTATACAAAGATCTCTCTAATGTGTACAAAATGTAATTTAAATTCAATAAATATTGTACAATTCAAATACATAGCAACTCTGCCTTCCTCCCTCAGAATATGCCAAGCAAAAAAAGAAGTATCTTTACCATTTCCCTTTGTTGCAGTTAAAAAATACACAGTGCTTACAGTATTGCTTCTAAATTATGGATAGCTAACTGTCAAAACGTGAATGTTGAGTCTGAAACACTTCAGGAGACTGATTTTTTTTTTTTCTTTAGTCCACTTTAAGATTTCCTTTTCACCTCAGTGTCACTATAAATGTTTATGTGGCATGCAAGTAACTTCTTTCAAGCCTGGAGCTTCGAGGCAGCAGAAAAAGCAACCCAGCTATGTTGTGCTACTTAGATATATCTGAAAATATCCAAAGCACAGTCTCTTGTTTTTCTTATGCCGGCAAACATCTTGGATGGTCTTTAGCAGCTGCAAAGATCCTCAGAGCCTGCCTCCTTTAAGGAAGCTCCAGTCCTTTTCTGGAAATAGCAATTTTCTTTCCCTGTGGCATCTGCCATTTGAATAAAACAGTGGTCCAGAAGACATCGCCATGTGCTTGCAGTTCCCTAAATCATATGGGAATGACACACTTCCTAGACGTAGAGACTGTCCTTCAGAACTGGTAACCTCAATCAATCAGTCACTTAGTCTCAGATTATTATGCCAAATAATTTCATTTTAAGTTGTTATTTTTTTTTCCAACATTTCTCTTTCTAGGATCTTTGGCCACATTTTCAAGTGTATTTCAGCAGCTCTGAGAGTTGGAAACCTGTGCTGAAAGCTGACTCTTAAATAATCATTCCACTTTAACATTCAGGGCATTTCCATAATGGGTGTATTGCAAATGGGTGTTCTGAGACTCATGATAAAATCACAAGGAGACAGTGCCATTCAAACTTGCAAATTCCATTTGTCAGAATGTTGTCTAAACAATTTCTTCTGATTTTTTGTTCTATTTGGTTTATTAAAAAAAAAAAAAGATTTTCAGTTAAAGTTATACAGGAAAATGCTGCTTAATCCTGCCTGATAAAAAACTGTTTTTAAAGAAAAACCTTACAAATGCAGGGGAAAGAGAAATACAAGACAAAGGAATATTGTCAGTCAAGCTTGTCCCTCCCTCCCTCCCTCCCTTCCTCCCTCTCTCTCTCCCTCTCTCTCTCTCTCTCTCTCTCTCCTGCCTGTCTATTTCACTTTTACCAAGTCATGATCTTCTTTCAGAACAACAGAGGATGCAGTTGACATTTACAAGAGTTCTGTTCTTCAGCCTGCTTAAACAGTTAAACAACATCAGGAACACGTAGTTGGCAAAAAGAGCAGTAGTTTATTACAGAATAGTCTCTGATAGTCTAGTATAATTAATAGAGAGAGAACTATATTTGTTTGTTATTGTAGAACTTCAAGAGAAAATTTCCTTTAAAGGCTTTTTTGAAAAAAAAGTAGTCTGCTGTTGCTGCATGCTCCCTGCTTATAAAATGTAGCAGCTTATCTTGTTGCGTGTTTAAAATCCTCCTATGTTTTATAGAATTCATTTCTCAGTGTGTTCCTTGCAGTACATTTGGAAAAATATACGTTTAGTGCAATGAAAATTGATTAATTTCAGATTTAAAGTTGTGGGGATCAAAGACTGGTGTTTCTTACTACCATAAAAAACCTCACTCATTGAGAGGGTCCTTGAATAAAAATCCCAAGGTCACAAAACATTCAACAGCAGAAAGGTTTGAATCCTAGTACAACGTGGACTTTGAACTTTGCAGTTAGACTCTACTTTCATGGGGCCAGAACAGCTGCAGTTTTGCCACAAGGGGTTTGCATTCACAGAGGGTTAGCCTAAGGTTTATGCAGGCTGTGCCACATGCCACTGGTACTCTGAAGGTCTCATGTTCTGCTTCTACTGACAATGCACACCCTGAGGAGCTCAAATGCTAAGGGCTTTAATGTAGCTGCACATTGTCACCCACTTGTATTTCCTTTGATAATACTGTGACAGTACATACCACATTAAAACACAATTCCTTTCTTTTTCATGCCTGAGTAGACGCACTGACTCACTCACTGAGTAATGTAATCAGATCACATTCTCCCAGTTGTCAGTGCCTGACTGTACAGTTCCTCTCTGGGGAAGAAAAACATCTTTCTGCAAGCCCCTGTGTTCTGTAGTAGAATAACATATGATAAAAACACCAAATTGTTTTTTTCAGCTTTGCCAGGCCAATTGAAGTGCAATGACACTGATCTTTAAAATTAGAGCTGTATACATAATATGAGAGAGAAACATTTTACTGCTGCAGGATATATTTTATTTCAAGATGCATTTCCACAACACCAGAAAACTGTGACTGTATTGTTTTTGCAAACTGAATCAATCCAAAACCTGTATGTGATGTGTGGAAGAAGAGAAAATAATTTCTTTACCAATATTGAAAGAGCACAGTGTAAAGAGCAGAAAGGAATACAGAGAAGGCGGAAAAGTCAAGAAATCCTGCTGGATCCTCTGCTGATGGAAATAAAGTTACTTCACTGATTTGGATGAGGTCAGTCTGATTACTTCAGAAGTGGAACCTGCTCTTGAATGGAGATTCTTGTTTAATTTCCTGGCACTGTAAAGAGTAATTACCCTGAGAACCTCAAAATGCCTCTATCAAAAACATGGGAATTAGCAAACAGGAAAAAGTTTGCGTATGCTTGCTTATCTCTCTGCCAACATAGATTTTTATCTCCATGCTGTGACTTCTAAATCTTTGTCTAGCTATACTGGACACTGTACTGTATTTCACGTTTGCTGTGGAGAATTGAAAACTATGCCGGACAAAAAATTATAGATTACTGGCAATAGAATTCCTTCCTAATTCTAAGTACATACATAGAGAGAGAACCGTTTAAATCACTCAAGCCTTTTGTTTTTCTGTGCCTTTCTGCTTTTTCTGAAATATTGACAAGTTTCTTCTCATTTTACTCTCTTCAGACAAAGCCAGTTAGGTTGTTTGAATACAGAAGAATTTGAACAAAATAGTACGAGAAGCTTTCCACGTTGGTAACTCAACTCATAAGTTGCCCTTTTTGAAGTGAAGGTGCATTATCTGCCTTATGCCTAAACCAACCACGTACAGAAAAAAAGTGACCCTCAGTTCCTGTTGCTATCACCCCCACATTACAATTCCTATTGTATTTTACATGTTCTTGCACAGAGTCACTGTTGCAGGATCTTTGTACCTCTGGATTTAACTGAGGATTTGCCTCTTAATCTTTATTCCCAGGTTAACAGCAAGCTATAATCAATTGCTCATTAATCATTCTTGACATGTATTCAGCTAATTAGCAAAGCAAAGCTGGTAGAGAAAGTCTTTTACTATTATAAGTAAGCTTTGGGCAAGTTATAGCTTTAACTTGTTACCTTTATATGTTTCTATAAAATTTCTTTATCAATACCTTTCCTTGCGTGGTATGTTGTATTTTTGTCCTAGAGATGTGAATGGGCACAACCCAACAAACATGCATATGAGAATATATTAAATACCATGATCATGTGTGCCAAACTTTGAACTTACACATGAAATTATTGATGTCCAGTGGCACTTTAGAATGGCTGGCCTAAATTTTTCCTTTTCCTTTTCAAACAAAATTCTGCCTGTTTGTTCTTATTTCTTCCTTCCTTGCTGTTCCTTCGTTCATTGTTCTACTTGTGCCGAATAAGCTCTCATAAGACACAGCATCGCTTCCCCATGAAAGATGGGCATTTGGAAGTTCTATGGGTTACAAGGCATGAGAAGTAGTTGAAAAGCCACAGAGATCTGTGAGAACAGTCACCATCTCCCAAAGGACATAGTGCCGTCTGTTCTCCCTCATGCCTGTGAACAAAATTATCAGGTGTAATACAGAATGCCTTTTGGAGTACTTCCAAAAGATTGGTTGCACTGCATGAGTAGCTTGGCTCAGAGGTACATGGGTTGCTTGCTTGTGTCTCTTGCTGGAACAAGAGAATAATCACTTTGCTTGGACTGATATATTCCTTACAGCTTAACATATTTGTGTTTACAAAATAGTTGGTATTGTGGTAGTGTAATCAAAGTGCTCTTAATGCTCTTTATATCTTTATGGAAGTTGTGAAACAAGAAAATACCTAAAAGCTTCCTCTGGGATGTCTTACTGATCCTGGAGTTTGTACGTATTGCTGCTTATCAGTATCCTTTGTTTGCAGTCCATTTGGAATCATCAAATGGCAGTGCTTACTGAGCTAATGTTGTAAGATTTTGCTCAGAGACCTTTTTGTAATCCTACATAGTGTGGCTACTGTGTCCCCTCCAGCTATTGCATTTATGCTTGTAACATCAAAAAGCAGTTACGTGACTCTGTCATGATTGTTTGGTTTTAAGCCTTTACTTCCTCTGTTTTAAGATTTTGATATTTCCCAGATGTTTGCCTATTTCTAACTCACAGTCCTGCTTCTGTTTTTTAATATTAATGCAAAGGAAACCAGATTATTCAAGATTGCAGCATATCAGCTCCAAGTGTTTGCTTACCTTTCCTCATCTTCCTACCCCAAGTGTCATCATATCCATCAAGGTACCATTACTATTCAAAATATATTTCCAAGGGTTTAGTAAGTTTGTTCATCAGCTTCCTTGAACCTCAAATACCTGTTGGCTAGTACCTGTGATTTGCTGATCACCTCTGATTTAATATATTATTTTTCCTGTGATCTCTGACTTTGACAACTTCCCTACGATATTGCTATCAACATCAACACTTCCCCATCTTTTTTGTTACATTGTCCTTTTCCCTCTTCCTACACCTCTGACCTTTCCTTTTCCTTTCAATTGGGTCAAACACAAATAATTTCTAAATTATTTAAGATTTTAAAATTACACAGGAAAACACTCCCAGAGTACCCAGATCTTCACAGATCCTTCTAGTATGTAGGAGATGGTACAAAAGCACCTGTAGAACCCAACTTTATAAATACAATTAACTTTGCTACTCATGGTCTGAACAAACTGAACCCTGGATCCAGAACCAAATCTCATAGTTTAGCTACATCATTGATCTCCAGGGAACCTGACCAAGGCCCAGTGAAACTAAATCTTACTTCAAGCCTCTTACTTATGTTCCTTCAAAGACAGTGCTAAAAGTGTCCACCATGTCCTCTTTATAATCTGACTAGTGAGCAGTGTAAACCAGTTTCCTTTCAGTAACCTTGAGTGACCCCACTTTTCTATCTCCAGTTATGCACTGATGCTTGTATTTGCAATTGTTCTCTTCCTGCCTTTAGTCTGTAACGTAATAGTACTTCCAACATAAAAAGGTGATGTTTAGCACCAGCTTTGGCTCCTATGTATTCTCTCAGCTTGTCTTATGCAGCGGTAGAACAATAGTTTCACTCACCTGTAGAACTAATTATTTCAATATCCTTAGCATCTGGGAAAATACAGATGATGTGCGACTTAGGTGACAATGTTGACTGTTAGTCTGTATCACGGTAACTGAAATCAAGATGATCTCATTATCAGTAGAAAAAGTCATGAGGTGTGTTGCTCTGTCTGTGACTTCTGTCTTGATTTGTGTATTTCCATCACATCCTGTATAGCCTGTGTCATAGCAGAAAAGCATTGGAATGCTTATTAAAAATGTGAGTACATATGAAAATAATAAAAAATACAGTAAAAATATATCAAAAATAGTTTTTTCAAAAACAGGAAATAATTTGACAAAGCTGGAGCTTACTTTAAAAGTCATTAGCATACAAAAATAGTTACCGAGAGAGCTCAGTAAAATCCTTAGCATATTTACTCCTGGCATTTTGAAGAAAATTCTTCGTTACTGAAGCTTTCAGCTTTTCTTGTTTGTAGAAATATACTCTGTACAAGTCAATATGTGATCTTAACTGGGAGTGAAGACATAGAAAAATAATTTTTACCACAACGACATTAAAATTATTCTGCATAATGCTATGTTCATTATCTCCGTAATAACTCCAACGTATTGAAATGGCCTGTTGCTTTTCAGGAAGCAAAATCCAAGACAGCAATCTGGTCTCTGGAAGGCAGAGGGAAAGATTGCTATGAAGACTAGTTACATGCATGGTCTGAATTTCAGATTCTCAGGGCTGCTTCACTGACTTTTTTTTTTTGAGGTTTGTAGGGAGGGGATAGATATTTTTTTCAATAAATATATGCTTTCCAGAGGTCTTCACTGAACATTACATTTTTGTAGTTTGCTGCCTCTCCTTGAGCCCCTGAGGAAGCATGGTTATGCTTTCCCCTATATAGATCCGTTTATTCATCTTGTGCAAGCCTGTGCAATGACTACCATGCTTATGGAAGTCATTGCTGTATGCAGGAGAAAAATGTTGATTCTTATCACCTGTGCACTGATTTTAACCTGATTATATCCAAAGACACTCTCTCTTCATCTGAATAAAAACCAAAAGATTCCACTTGGAGGCATTCAGTAGTAATGGTTTATTGCATAGCATTAAGTACTTAGTAAGGACTTATTTATTTGCTATTAATACACACATCTGGTCTTGAGCAATCTCTTTAGTTACTTAAATCAGAATATATGTGATCCAGTGTTGGCGCTTAGTAAACAAGTCGTAACAAGCCACTAAATCCTGGGGTATATTAATTTACATTATTTCATTTACCTAAATCAGATGATAAATCTATGTTTAGACTTGGAATTACAAGGAAGAAGACAAGGCTGTTAGAAAAACCAAAACCCAGCCATTTCAGAATGACTGAGGCCTTGATTAAAAAACCTAAAAACATACCATGTCTTTTATTTAACAAGGAAAGTCTGAAATAGAATTTTGAAGGCTGTATATGCTGTATATGTCACTGATAAAATGAATAATCAGTGAATCTTCCAGCCTAGAAAGTTACTTAGGGAAATAAAAGGATTTAGATGGAGGAAAGGAGAAAAAACTATTTGTGTTTTCTTTGATCCTTTTAGGTTTGTTAGGATTAACATTATAAGATCTTAGATAAAAATAAAGCTATAGCAGTGAGGTCTGATTATCTGGTTTTCATCCGTTAAGAGGGTTTCCCTAACTTCAGCTAAAACCCAAATTTAGGCATTGTCTCTGCTCTGTTGGAATCTGAGCCCTCCAGCTCAAAAACTGCTGTGGATATTAATGAAGACCAGTAGATACAGAGCAATGGTGTACCCTGATTGCAATTAGAAATTGATGTACTGCAGAATATAAAAGTAGGATTCAGTAGTAAATCAGATGAGAGGAAGTTTATGATGACAATAATGATTAGCTTGATTTTTGCTCTGACTCTTACACTGTAAATCTCTGTATTTTACCAGCCAGATATGTTTTCAAATATGTATCTCATATTTGGCTAAATTTAGGATAGTAAGGAAACTTACTTATTTAATGTGTTTGAAATCTTTCTACCCTTGGATAAAGATTAACCAAGTGAACAAGAAATCTGAGGTTGCATGTTAAAAGAAAGGAGGAAAGCTTCTGAGGAATTTTGATATTTATAGTTGTAAAACATTACAATCATAAACTGGAATTTCCAAACTGGAAAATGCTTTTGACTTATAGTGGAAGATATAGTCAGCAAGAACTCCTGAAAATCATGTATTTGTTCAGAAATCTAAATATAGATGGCAAAACTCCTTCCTGATCATTGTCATGTTTTAAATAGCTGTTGAAAAAAACCCCAAAAAACAACCAAAACCAAACCTGCCCACTGTGAGAAAGGAAAATGTCTGCGGAAGCCAACCCACTGTTGTCTGGTCATGTGGAAGAGTTCACATTGGGTTAGTACCATTAGCTTCCGCCTGCCTTTTCTGCAGTTGGTGGCTCTTGTAGTGGCAGAAGTGACAGTGCACTGACTCTGCAGCCAGTTTAGCATGTGTATTGAGGCAGCTCTCAATCATTTTTGGTTTAAGCTAATATGCCATGTGAACTACAATGTCTAAGGAGCTGGCAGAAAATTATTTCATATGTCATATAATTTCAGTGTCATATCATCTGGAACTGGGTTAATAGATTCCTAAACTGTGATAGGATAATTAGTTTGGACTTACAGGGATACACTTCCAATAAAAGAGAGTTTGCCCTCAGTGCCTCATGAGTGCACCTAGCCAGTGTAGCAACTCAACGAATTCACAAACTTTAAAAGACAGTGTATGATCTACCTATTTGATTGAAATAAAGACTATGTACCCTACAAACACATCAGCTTCTATTTGTCACTGTTTCTTTATCTTTGACTACCTAAAAAATAAAAATTTAATTTCTTGCTTATTTTTGCCTTGTGGAATTACATTAAAGGATGTTTTCACCTTTTAAAACACTTGTAAAGATTAACAGAGTCCAAGGGACAAGTAGACTAGTGAGAGGGATTATATCTGCAAGTAGTCTCCAAGATCCTTTAATATTTGACAGCATTGATTCATGCTGCAAATTTCAGATGAGTATGGTTTTCTAATGACAGTGCTCTGTAGAGTGCCATTAGTAGTGTTCTGAAAAGTGGGTACTGAGTGCACCCTCACACAACTGTTGAACTGTTCTATTTCTGGGAATGTATTAACAAGACAATAATTTTCCTTGGCCATTTCCACTGTGGAATGATTACACTGACAGAAAAGTTCAGCATAAATTCATGTAGTCTCTCTTATTGCATCAGTGTTCAAATACTAAAACTTTGCTGCTAGATTAAATTAATTACTAGAGAGGCAGTGTTTGTCACGAGTTCTCATTTTCATATTTTATAGTTGTACAGACATGAAGTATAAATAACAGCTATTCAAAATAGCCCAAAAATAGCCCATACAGGCAATTTCTCACTTGGAGAAATGTTAAGATGTAGAAAATATGTATAATTTAAGCCTATTTTTTATGATCCTGTCTTAGTTATATATTCATTTTTCTGGAATGTACTTGTGAAGGCTTCTGACATGAGAGGCATATCAATGTCATGAGGACATCAAGAAGCATAAAGCAGGTTGCCTGATCATTCAAAAAAACCCCACAAATTCCATATTAAATGAGTTTTGATTTGTTGAATCAAACACAATTCTGCTAGAGCCAGAACTGTTTCTTACCAGCATGATACAACTCTTACTGAGACATTTACCTGAGAAATTTGGGGGCACAGATTTCATAACAGGACTATTATTGAAATGGATCTGTTAGCACGAGAAAATGCATGCGTTAAATAAAAACCCAAAGCACAGTTCTGTAGGTGTGACAACACTGACCTGTGACATACTAAATAGGAAAGAGTTACTTTATAACCTCCCCCCCCAAAAGAAGTTGTTAATTCGGAGACAATACATCTGTTGAAATATACAGCTGAAACATTCTGCAATATCTGAGTTAAATCTATAGAAGGTTTTTTTAAAAATAAATTGCTAAAAAAAATTTGAGAACAACTGGACATTTTAATTGAAATTAACTTGAAAAATATGTGGAGAAGATTAAAGTAGAAAAAGTATTGATTTTCAATTTTTAAGCAAAATGATGTCAGAAATTCCAAATGATTGAATATTGACTTTTTCAAAGTGAGAGTTTTCATTTCCAAATAATATTTTTCATTGAAAAGAACTTGCTTATCTCATATACATTAGTTCAGAAGAAATCTTGGACTTTACAGTAGAATCTAAAATAATTTTAATTTTAGTTATCAATGACTTCAACATTTCTGTATTGTAACAATAGAGCAGAAGATATTTCTAATGCAAAAAAGTAGGACTGGTAGGAAGAACCACCTCTCACAATTTCTTGTTCTCTCAATTACAAACACTACATTTCTTTCATTGAGTTATGGAAATTGTTTACAGGCTAACAAAAAACACTAAGCCTACAATTTTCTTGAATAAAGACTGTCAAATCACAGTGATAATGATACAATCATGTCTTACTATTCACAAATATTTTTGGCTCTTCTGCAAATCTCAATAACTAGAGACAGAATTTAATTTCTGGAAAAAAATTCTAGTCATCTACCAAGAAACAGGTAAAAACCATTTGTACTGCAAATATAACTCGTAACAAAACTTACTCCATCCTTTAATTCTGAACAACTACACACAAGTGATATAAGGGTTACATAGAAATAGGCATTAATATAGTAACTATATAGAAATAGAGACAATCAGCAGAATGCAATTATACACATATCTAGGAAATGAGAATGTAGCCATGAAAGTTAATCATGTAACCATAGCCTAAAGAAAACAATTGATAGCTTTAAGAAAACAATTGATAGAAAGGGGAGTCTGTCTTTCCTTTTCAAATGGCCCATAAAACCCTTTGGTAAAAGAAACCAGATGGTCAGCAAGGACACCAATTAACTCAAACTGATAAGAACACTGCAAGCCTGTACAATCATCACACTCCAGGTGCAGGATGCCCACGCTCCAAGGGTCCTTGCCCAAGATTCCTGAAGGATATGTGTCAGCAATAAGGACTGATAAACTAATTAGAATACGAAGTGAAGGGAGGCAGGTCTTAGGTAATGACTATGTATAGGCGTTAACAGAATATTCATGGTTTCATTGTATAAACTTGGAATAGATCACTGCTTTGGTTATGCATGTTTGTGGTGGAGCGATCCCCCGTGCATCTGTGCGCAGTAAATATACCTACTTTATAACTTCTGAGTTATAGAGTCTATTTCCGTATGTCACAAAAATACTGTCAAAAAGATTTCTACAAATTTCTGTGAGAGTATTGGTCTGGCCTACTTGACTGGGCAATATTGCACGTGTATGCATTAAACAAAGACTTGATGTTAACCTTTAATTTATGCTGTTTTGAGTAAAATAGGAAGCCCCAGTCACAAATTCCCATTCTGGTTAATTGTGTTTTAATTAGTTGTGTTTAAACTACTTTGCAAACTCTATTCAACAAATGTTTTCTATTAGAAAACTAAACCTGAACTGAAATGGTGCATTAAACAAATAACAAAGTCATTGTTTTAATCTGTAATGACATCCAAGTGATATCCTTGGGTGTCTCCTGTAATCACAAATGTTAGTCAGTGAAGAGTTGTGTAGCCTTTGGAAGCTAAGAGAATCATGTATGGACTATGGAGGGACACTAACCTCTTCCGCCTACTTTTACCTTTCCTTCTGGCACACTCATTTCTGACAATCCAGGAAGTGAAATATCCCTCAAAAGATTAATTTGCTAAATCATTGTGGATTAATTATCAGAGTGCTAGATCCTAAGCTAATAGAATTTCCTTAAATCATCCAGTCTTTTCTTAAGTGGAAGTCATCTGTTATCATTCATTAAGCCAATCTGGAATCATGAGTTCTCTGATTAGATACTTGGATTGACATATTCACAGAGAAATGAGAAAGAAGAAATTCACTGTGTTCTAGTGACCAGAGGTACTTCTTGTAATGTTCAGCAACACTGAGATTGGCAGCAATGTTACTGTTATGTCTATATCACACCCCAGGTGGGCAATTGCAAAAAGAAGATTTAAACATGATGATCCCAAGATGCAGCACCCAGTGTCTGTGTTGTTCTTAATATGTTTTCTAGATGTACTGTATAACACAGGAATTCCTATACTTCAGTCTGAAACCCTGTACTGTGTTTGTGTGGCAAGGTTTTGGTAGCATAGTGGTTACAGGGTTACAGGTTTCTGTGAGTTACTATTTTTCCCCATATTTCCTATACTTTTTGTTTCAAAATGGGCAAAGGATTTGACAATGAAATAAAAGATATGGTGCCTACTTCCTCTTCCATCTTGCCTTCCATGATTCTGCCTTTTACCAGTCCTATTACACCTGAGTCCTTCTAGAAAGAAACCTCAAAAATTTTTGTCTGACTGCTGTTGATCTTGTGTCATCATTGTAAAGCAATAGGAAAGGGCTGAGGTTATATTGACTGTGGCAAGCAAGTCCTTCTTTATATGAACTTTGTTATTTATGATTCAGCCAGATTTCCTCTCTGGAAGTCTCACCTGGGTGGCAAAACAGCCAGCATTTAGGTGTTCTCATCATTGAGTAGTATGACAGGACAGAAATTTACCATCAATCCCAGCCTCAGAGCCCTCTGCCTCAGTGTTATGCTGACTTTGCTGGGACAGTACTTCATTATTATTGATTACACCTGTGGTGAATTTGGCATGGGATGTTTGAGTGCATTTTTGAAAACATTAAAATTAAAATTAAATTAACTTTTAATCAAAGCAGATCTAACCGCCCCATGGATGTAGCAGAATGTTCTTTGCTTTACACAGCTGTTTCTGCGTGCTGAAAAGGTCCCACTGTGGACAGGTCAAACTGTGGAGTCTTGTGTGTTTTGTATTTTTCTATTATCTTGTTGCTTTCCTGGGTTGAAAACTCACAAAGAACTCTGTCAGAATTCACTGTCTAACTTCTGATGTTAGAAAGATTCTTGAAGACTTTCTGCAACTAGCTCCTGAAAGTAATGAAGCATGTGGCAGAGCAAGCTGTAGGTTCTTAGATACTCATAAGAGCTTGCAAGAGTTCTGGCATAGAGCACAGCAACCAATTAAAAAAAATATTTCCGACTGTCAGAGAGTTAGTATAAAATGTTAATGGTATAATATAGCTTTACATACAAAGTATAAATTTCAGAATGACTCTATATGATATTAATGTTGCGAAGATTAACTTCTTGGGAAAGTGCACCAGTTATTAAGGAAGCTGAAATGACACTAAATATTTTCAGTTAATTAAGAAATACAATTCCTGTAAAAAAACAATTTAGTTTCTCTCATAAGTGCCTTACCTTTGAGTTTGTATTTATTAAAAGATTACATGATGTAGTAAAAATGTAGTGAAAATGTAGTAAAAAGTCTGTGGGATAGCAGCCAACAGCTACTGTGTTGATGAATTTGCTGGATGTATCACAGTGAAGATGTGAGGCTATGCAAAACACATACACTTATACAGTACAAAAATTAATAAAGTCCTTGCTTACACTTAAACATAATTTTCTTTTAAAAATTCGTAATATTATGGGAGGCTCTATGTATATTACAACAACATCAAAAATCTATCATAGTACAGATAATATTTTTTAAGTGATCGACACAGCTGATAAGCAATTGAACTGGATGTCTTGGACCATAAAATGTTATGTGGTAGGTTGCTGGATGGTGCTGTAGTTTTATACTTCACTGCCTATGCTCTGTGAATAGTACAGCATGGTTCTTTCTTTGAAGCTATGAGTAATGAGTTGAAGTTAGGTTTAACATTTTAAAAGTCTCTGTTCTCACAATTAAGCAGAACTCCTTTATTCTCACTTCATTTGAAAGTTGAATTGTGTATTTTAAGGGTAGCTTAACTCACAGATGCAAGTCAAAAAGCATGTGACAGAGACTTTTAATATAGAATTAATTAAGATCCTGGGGCCATTAGAGAACAGATGCCTCATGTAAGCTAGTAGTGTAGACTCCATAGATAAAGAAGAGCAAAAGAGACAGAGTTTCTCTATCTGTGTTAGAAATCCAGTGGCAGGCGTTCACCCAAGTAGCCTGTGCACTGCTTAGGTTAGTAGACACCTCATTTTATATTTTTGAAACACTGAAGGTTATGATTTGGCTAAGGTCTTGACTTTACCTGTGTTTTGCCCGTTATATTTTCCTGCAAGGAACCAGAATGACTGTTTTGCAATGTTTTACAATTCTGCCTTCTTTGGAAAAAAATCATAAAGAGTTTCATGATTTAGAAAAGAAGCTTCTTCAAGCATGGCTCATATGTCACTCTGAGGAACAACAATGTTATTGCACATGTGTTTGTTTGGTTCTGGCTGATCTCAGCAAGCATTCTGTATGCTACATCACGTATTAGGTACAATCCCAGCTGTCTGAATGAGTTGTTGAATGGCAAGTTTGTGTTTTGTGTGAAAAGCCCCCTTTACCTGTATTCGTAGTGTCAGTGTGAAAGGATATGTCAAAGGTCTAAGGTTATTTCATATGCAGCATCCTCTTCAAAATCTGGAAGCTGAACAAGCAACAGACAGGCAGCACAAAGGTTAATTATGTGCTATGAATACGTGAAAAGAAATGGAGAAGCAGTGGCTCAGCAGTTGAGCTCTACCCATATGGCCTTTGCGAAAGGTAAAAGTTTTCCTGGGACAGAGTGGTCAGTGGCAGATAGGCACTGATATTTTCCAGACTGAGTACCAGAATTCCATCTGTTACACAGAAATAAAGAATGCAATGTGTTCAATTCAGCACCTCAAGTGAGAAATTGGAATGATTTAAACCATGTTTCTAAATGAACATTTATTTTGGGTGTTTAAAGAGTTTATGCTAGATTTAAATTTCTGCCTTCAACAGCAGCTTTTTAGTATAACAAAATCTACATTGTTTTTCAGGTAAATTTTGGAGATTTTTCCAGCATTCACTAGCAGTACTTCATGAAGGCACAGTTCACTGTTGTGTAGACATAAAACATACACTTTTTAACAGACTGTCCTAGTTCAAACTGCAACAGTCAAGTTTACTGCTTATGGCAAAACTCCCCGAGACACGCAAACCCAGCTCAAGAAATAACTACTCAGTAAATAATAAATGACTCCATTTATTGTAAGCTAGTTCACTAACAATAATGTGAGTTCATTTTGTACATATTATGAGGGCATACTCACTTAGATATGAGAAGTGCAGTGTAGTTTCCTTCTGCCAGACAGCCAAATTGGGGATGGGAGTAAACATGGTATAGTCTGCTGC
>WKFP01014331.1:556949-587482 GCA_011057875.1 Pterocles orientalis
AAGCAATTGAACTGGATGTCTTGGACCATAAAATGTTATGTGGTAGGTTGCTGGATGGTGCTGTAGTTTTATACTTCACTGCCTATGCTCTGTGAATAGTACAGCATGGTTCTTTCTTTGAAGCTATGAGTAATGAGTTGAAGTTAGGTTTAACATTTTAAAAGTCTCTGTTCTCACAATTAAGCAGAACTCCTTTATTCTCACTTCATTTGAAAGTTGAATTGTGTATTTTAAGGGTAGCTTAACTCACAGATGCAAGTCAAAAAGCATGTGACAGAGACTTTTAATATAGAATTAATTAAGATCCTGGGGCCATTAGAGAACAGATGCCTCATGTAAGCTAGTAGTGTAGACTCCATAGATAAAGAAGAGCAAAAGAGACAGAGTTTCTCTATCTGTGTTAGAAATCCAGTGGCAGGCGTTCACCCAAGTAGCCTGTGCACTGCTTAGGTAGGTAGACACCTCATTTTATATTTTTGAAACACTGAAAGTTATGATTTGGCTAAGGTCTTGACTTTACCTGTGTTTTGCCCATTATATTTTCCTGCAAGGAACCAGAATGACTGTTTTGCAATGTTTTACAATTCTGCCTTCTTTGGAAAAAAATCATAAAGAGCTTCATGATTTAGAAAAGAAGCTTCTTCAAGCATGGCTCATATGTCACTCTGAGGAACAACAATGTTATTGCACATGTGTTTGTTTGGTTCTGGCTGATCTCAGCAAGCATTCTGTATGCTACATCACGTATTAGGTACAATCCCAGCTGTCTGAATGAGTTGTTGAATGGCAAGTTTGTGTTTTGTAGCTAGATACACAGAAGTGTGAAAAGCCCCCTTTACCTGTATTCGTAGTGTCAGTGTGGAAGGATATATCAAAGGTCTAAGGTTATTTCATATGCAGCATCCTCTTCAAAATCTGGAAGCTGAACAAGCAACAGACAGGCAGCACAAAGGTTAATTATGTGCTATGAATACGTGAAAAGAAATGGAGAAGCAGTGGCTCAGCAGTTGAGCTCTACCCATATGGCCTTTGCGAAAGGTAAAAGTTTTCCTGGGACAGAGTGGTCAGTGGCAGATAGGCACTGATATTTTCCAGACTGAGTACCAGAATTCCATCTGTTACACAGAAATAAAGAATGCAATGTGTTCAATTCAGCACCTCAAGTGAGAAATTGGAATGATTTAAACAATTTTGTCATATAACTCGTATCTCATAACTGATATTTCTCTTACATATCCTGCTTTTGCCTAAAATAAGAGTGAACCCCAAATGGAAGGAATGCTTAAGATGGACCAGATTCAGCCATCAAAGGCTTTGTCATAACCCTGCATTGTCCTTTCACTTCCTACTATATCTGCGTTCTGTGGAATGTAAAGCTTGTGGCAGTATATACAATCCATGTGGAAGGAGAATTAACCTACGAAATCTTCTGTGTTTTTAAAGTGTCAATATCTCAAAAATCAAGTTTGTTATGACTACCTTAAGACATTTTGCCTTTCACAATAAGAAAACTCAATGTTTGTGTCTGACATTGTTTCTTTTCCTGCAGTTTTGTCTCATTCTACACTCCTCATTTTACAGAAACTCTAATGATGTGTCATCAGGGAGCTGGACCAGTTAAAGTAAAACTGCACCACTAACTGTTTTCTAACTTACCTGGCTTTAAAAGGCTTGTCTTTTCAGTCATAGCCTTCATCCGTATATCGTTACATTGGGCCACAAATTTTACTTTCATATTCCCACAGGTTTATACTAGAGACTCTGAAACTCTTGCAATAAATGTAATTAGGTAATGGTATTTCAGCTCATATAAATACAAATTTACATGTTTCTGCCTGAACTATGTTCGACAAACATTTTGCACAAAAGCAAGCTTAACAGGATACCTTTGAAATGAAAATTGAATGCATCATTATTTATTTCACTTCAAATTAATATAAAGCAGACAGATCAGACCCAAACTGGCCATTTAGTCCAATATATTGTCAACAACAGTGGTAAATACTGAGTCTGAATCTGTACTGAAAGTAAGTGAGCAAAATCAGAGGAGTGATTTGAGGCTTTGGGAATTCAAAGCTTCTCAAAATGCTCTTCCTGAATCTCTAATCATGTTTCAGAAGCTCACCAAGGCAGAGGCAGTGCTTTTGCATTTAGTAGTACTTCATAGGCTAATGAATGGAAGAAAAATCTGAGACTTAGCATCTACAGATGTCTTGCAGGGAGGAGCTCCAGAGCTTATGTACATGATACATAAAAAAGTATCAATTTTTGATTTTTTTTGAGCTTGCTAATTGCTGGTATTGCTATAAGAGACTGTGAACAGACTTTACTTATTCGTCAAACCAATGCTGGTCACATCCCTCCCCTCGGTTGTCTCCAGCACCAAAAAGTCCTGTATTTCAGTTGCTCTTTGCATGGAGTTCTTTCCCTACTTTGAATCACCCTTGCCTCTTTTCACATTTTTTCCAATTTTCTTGAACAGCACAATGTGTGAATGCACAGTGGCAGACTGCCGTTTATTTTCTATTCCTTTCCTAGTAACACCTGGCATCCTGTTTCCTTTATGGGCTGCTTCTGAGCAGTTGCCTAATGTTTTCATAAAATCACCTGTTATAACCCCAAGTTTTCATTTCCCAGCAGGTCATATCACAGCACTGCATATTTAAAGCTGAGATCCTTTTAACCCGCATTACTTTATGTTTATCTGCATTGTGTTTCGTCTGACATTTTGTTATCCAGTGAGTCAATGTTGTAAGGACTTCCTGCAGTAACTGACAACTGGATTTTGTGAATTGTCTTCTGAATCACTTAGTATGATCATGCACCCATCCCTTAGCTCTCTGGGGTATATCTCTCACAGATCATGTCCAGGGGAAATCTATCCCCAAAATGAACGTACAAAATGTTTCTCACTGTGTTTTCCCCTGAAACTAAATGTTTTCCTTGACTGAAATGAAGTTAATTCATTTTAGGTTAGAGTAATATTGTATGTTAAAGAGCTTACTACAGTTACAGAGTCTTTCTAAACGAACATTTATTTTGGGTGTTTAAAGAGTTTATGCTAGATTTAAATTTCTGCCTTCAACAGCAGCTTTTTAGTATAACAAAATCTACATTGTTTTTCAGGTAAATTTTGGAGATTTTTCCAGCATTCACTAGCAGTACTTCATGAAGGCACAGTTCACTGTTGTGTAGACATAAAACATAGACTTTTTAACAGACTGTCCTAGTTCAAACTGCAACAGTCAAGTTTACTACTTATGGCAAAACTCCCCGAGACACGCAAACCCAGCTCAAGAAATAACTACTCAGTAAATAATAAATGACTCCATTTATTGTAAGCTAGTTCACTAACAATAATGTGAGTTCATTTTGTACATATTATGAGGGCATACTCACTTAGATATGAGAAGTGCAGTGTAGTTTCCTTCTGCCAGACAGCCAAATTGGGGATGGGAGTAAACATGGTATAGTCTGCTGCACATCCTTTAGTGTTGGTCAAAGGTGCATTATTGTCAGACTGAAGGGTAAGAGTTGATTTAGACTGCAGCCTGTGACTTGCAATGGATTAGGATGTTGTACAGTAAATTTAAGCTACACAACTTCTTAAAAAAGTGGGACTTCTGGGAAAAAAGTGTCCTGCCTGGCCCCTTTTTTCCACAACTCCACTTGCTGTTTGGAAGGGTTGGGAGGAAATGTAATGGGCACAATCCTTTGAAAATAATATCGACACCAAATTTCACAAGGTACAGGCAATCACATAACCAAATGTTGTGTACAGCCAAATTCCTGTTCCATGCTGCCTTCTTACGTAAATGTCCTTGTAGTGTAATCGTGGAAAGAGTATGTTATTTCCTATAGCCTTTAGCTCTAACATTTCCTTGGGGTTTCAGTCCCTACTCTCAGCCAAGGGAACATTATATCCACAGATAGTGCAGGTCTGATTTTGCCTTTCATTTGTCCGTACAGCATGTTTGGGAAAATAAATTGCTTTCATCATCATCATTTTTGCCTTTTGGGGAGGAAGGCAGGAAGCACCTTATTTATAGGATGTTCAGCACCGTAGGCCTTTCACACCACTTTTGGTATAATGAAAGTAAAAATCTTATGCTTCGATTATTATTCTTAATAATTTGTTATTCTCATTGCCTTACATGAAGTTGTCCAATACAGAAAACTGATATTTCCTTTGACCAAAACACTACAGATCTCTCTGCTTAAATGGTATATGATTTCAGAAAGGGGGGTGTTGGTTGGGGAGCAATTCAACACTAAAGGGAAGAGGGGAAAAAGCATTTAAATATTGAATATTGAAACACAGAAAATGTCTTTTTCAAGAGACTGTGAGACAAATTTATCTAGAATACCAAAGCTTTCATTTTCTCTCTCAAAGTACAAAAAGAAAAACCACAAGCAAAGACGAACTTGCAATCTTATCTCAAAAGGCTGGTAGTTCAGATAGCTGCTACAGAAACCTCTGTAATGGTTTGGCTTCCTTTAACATTGTGTGTGTTTGGATGAATAAAACCTGCAAGTGGTAGATATGGTTCCACAAATTGTTTCAGTAATGCAGTTTCACAAAAATTAGTCTCTACTTGCACACTTTAGGAAAAACAAAAGTTCAACAGTACTAACAGACAAAGCTGCTTCTAAGACTTGTGTGATATATTTTCAGATAAACACTAAATATTGCACATTTTTGTTTCTCAAAGTAATGATTTTCTGTTGAGATATTTGCTTTACTATTTTCCTTGGACTTCTGTTCAGATTAACACTCCTGACAGAGCATAT
Organism: Pterocles orientalis; assembly: GCA_011057875.1. NCBI lineage: Eukaryota > Metazoa > Chordata > Aves > Pterocliformes > Pteroclidae > Pterocles > Pterocles orientalis. Next base: position 561,741 of record WKFP01014331.1, read on the forward strand.
AGTTATGTGATGTACGTAGCCATTCATCAGTTAAATGTTGTCTTTCATAAAATCCACAAGATAATCGTTAGAAATCATCCTGGCTCCACCACTAACAGTAAATAAAGACTTCTTTGATAAAACTTGAGTTTAAGTATATGATTTATGATAGCATATACATAATCAAGGAAAAATTTAATGTGTACAAAACCCCCCCAGAGCATTTAAATATAAGGCAGGTGGAAAAGATAATTTTATTTTATATCTAACCAACTCACTTTTACAGTAGGCTGTAATGACAGAGTGAAATCTGGCAAAACAGAAAAAAATCAATCCAAAAAAAGCAAATCCCTAAATGCCAAACCCCATTTTTGGCTTGAATATAATTCAGAGATTGCTATAGGCCAGCTTGTCCAAGCATGGTTCCTCATGTATTTAAGAAGCATTAGGTTCTTGTAAATTCACTTAGAAGTCTGGTGATCTTGTGTATTTCCTCTTCAGAAAAGCATTTTAACATGGGGCTGCCAGTTTAATCTTTTGCCAGAAATTTGTTTTCAGATATTGCCAAGGCTATGCAAACATAGGAAATTAGCCTCTTCAGAGGAAATCTTTTTAAAGGAAATAATTTCCTTTCTTTAGAGGAAAATCTTTTTAGAGGAAATCTTTTTTGGATTAAGTATTTTAAAATTGAGCCCAAGCACTTAATTTCTAGGGATGGAACCTGTTGTTTTTGAGTTATGATATAGTGGTATTCAACAGTGGTGCAACTAAAATAATGCAAAATTAAAGAGAATTTCAAGATCTGATTCTCTTCTATGCAAATTAATGGAAATTGTACAGATGGCTTCTGTAATCTAGTTTGAAATAAGATAACTGCATTACAAAGTCAATATTGTATAACTAATGGCTTGAATAATACTAACAACACCTGGACAGACAGTGAACTTCGTCTTTAAAAAGAAACATGCATTTTGTTCACATCTTGAGTTTTCTCCATAGACACTTTCTTCAGTATAATCCTATTTATAGGCTCTATTCATGAGTTGTATTACTAGTATCAGAGAAGCTGAAAAACATAAATAATTTAGTGACAACAGCATTTTAATATTAAATCAAGACAGTATTGGATTTTAGTTCTTTACTTAAACCTGGGATTGCATGTCAGACATAATTAGGTTTCTAACTGGGCATTTGGTTAGTGTGTCTGAATATGCAATTAACATGAGAGATTGTTCAGCAGCACATTTTCTCTTTTTCTATAATTCAAATTACTTAGACACAACTTTGATCTGATATGTAACCATTTAACAAGAGTTTTAATAATATGTATTTTTAAAGCTGAATAAGTGTTAGGGTATTTTTACCCTGCTAATGGTAATATTTCTACTGATTTAGTAGGACAAGAAGTTCTAAGAGAAAAAAAATAAATTTAAAAGCCTAAAGAAAAAACAGCATTAGTTGAAAGCCCACGGGCAAAACCAGTGTTAGTTATAGAAATGAGATTCACCTGTAATTCAGCTCAATTCCCCTCTTTTCCTGGGAATGATTCTTCAGAGAAGTTGAAGGATATGTTTGCAGATAGTCATTTGCCTGCTGTCCCTTTCTCGTGAAGACTTGTAGGCCAAAGCATAAGGTTCCCAGACAGATATATCTTTAGTGGGATTCTGATAGTCATGGTGTAGAAAGAAATAATTGTTTTGTCATACATGCCTGATGTGCACGTATCTTCTCATTTGGCAAAAAGGTAAGAAAAATAGGTGGAAGCCATGTTAGAGCCTAAAAAGTACTGAGGTTTTGTTGGCTTGAAGCCAGTCTAGAGGGCCTAAATCTCTGCACTAGAATCTAAAACCTTAATGGACCCATACAGGCTATTTTACTGCTGAAATGCAAAGCCTTATATGACTTCTAGACCCATCCAAGTTCTTAGAAATATTTTTTTAAACATCTAAAGGCTAGAAAATGACTGACAGAAAGCATACCTGGAAGGAAGAAATAGAAACCTCTAGGCCAACAAACTGAATAGGGGTGTCTGGAAAACACAGCGAGTCAAATGCAGAGGGCCTAGCTTGCAATCCAGAAGGAAATAAGGGCTGAAACCAACCACATAACAGGTTTATAGTGAAAATAATGATTTAGGAGGAAGTAAAGGCTTGCAAATGTGTTCCCTGGTAGCAAAAGAGATATGGAAGCCTCTGGATTACAAATTGAATAAGTAATAGAAAGTCCTAATTAGTGTTGATTTGATTATATGCTATAGGACAGGAGATGGTTTCCTGATTAAGTCACTGAACAAAAGTTAAGAAGAGCCTGGTTTCACTTCCTAGCTCTTCCACAGCCACACTAGCTAACCAACAGCATGTCATTTAATTTGTCTGAGCTTCCATGGAATTATCTTTTTTATTCTCCACGTGTATGTGCAATTCAATTGTTTGGTAAGCAGAAAAACTATTGTCTCTCTTTGAGATAGACTTGGATCTGCAAACTGGGTTTGATGTAGTCCTGTCAAACCTGGTGCAAGTTCAGATCAGCATGCTGCCCCTGAATTTTCTGCTTTGGGCCCATTTCTGGAAATATTTGTATTTATATGGAAAGAAGAAACAGTTGACGCTACTAGAAAATTGGAAACTAATTTGTTCATGAACTAAGACTATGAAGAAATGCTATGAAATAGTATGTTGAAACAGATATACTACATTTAAATCCACATTCATTAAGAATGCCATCAATAATACTATAGGAGTAATATTTTCCCCAGAAAATATCAAAGATATTTTAAAGAAATTTGTGTCATTGGTGTCATTCATTACTGTCCCAGAGCCTTAATCTTTCATTATTTATGGTTAAAATGAAATTTTGTCCCAGGTCTCCTGTAGGTGGCAGCTGTGGGGATCGCTCTGTGTTAGACAGCACTGGTAGGATTGTAAGCTTAAATGAGGCTTTTGAAAACATATCATACACAGGTTGTTAGATTTTCCAGGTGTTGGTTTCTTTTATAACAGCATATATGAGTACTAGTCACTTTGGCTTTACCAACGTAAAACCAGTGAAGTCCATGAACCTTTTTCAAAGGCTCATCTCTCTCTCATTAATAGTCAGTTCTGTGTGGAAAGATCTTGGAGATGCTTGAAATGAAGTACTGGTGAGATAGATTCTTTTAACTTACTTTAACAGCTATAAATCTAAAAAAAATGAAATGAAATGAAATGAAATGAAATGAAATGAAATGAAATGAAATGAAATGAAATAGGAGAGAGAGAGAAATTTCAGGTGTTCGGCATGTTCAAATCCAAGAAATAAAATTTTAAAAAGAAAGTGTCAAGAGAAAGTTGGGGAATTTTAAATTTTAAACCAATCATTACAGCCATTTAATTCTCATGACGAAATTTACTTCTCCCATTTTAATATGAAGTAGCCATTTCTGTCCCAAACATGGGCAATGTCAAATCATCGCAGCTGTAAATTTAACTCTTGTTTAGTAAACTCCCAGAGTATTTTAGTATACAATCAGGATAGCTGGATGATTTCCTCTACTGGGAACAGTCTTCACACCGTACCTACTTTCTGTAAAGCCATGCAGGTTGATGAACGCATTTAGTTGTTTCAGTTAACTAAACAATGGTCCTTTGGTGACAAATGAAGATGAATCCTGACATGTGGAACTTTGGAAGTATGTAGATGGTTGCTATTTCTGGCATTTTTCAACAAATTGTTTATTTTTCTACAAATGTGTAATCCCTGCATTGAACTGGTCAGCTATTTATTTTAAGCAGCCAAGTTCCAATTTACATGCTATACTATACCTAAAGTAATCATAAAGACAAAGTAAAAGGCACAAGTCATAATAGTTTAGAGATTTTTTTCTGGGGAAATATCCTTGAAATATAGGCCTAGGATCAGACTCCTTTTCAAAATGCGTGTTCCCTAACAATGATGTCACCTGATAAAGTATAAAGCTCAAGTGAAAATTTGATTAGTTTTTTTAGAATACAAACATGGCAGTCTGAAAGACTGGTTAGACCAGCTTTCAACTATGGTATTAAGAAAGAAAAAGATGGGATTTTTTTCCATTGTCTCAAAACCCAGGGAACAGAAACAGGGAAGAGCCATCCAAACTCATTCACAATGAGGAAAAAAGTGTGAGTTATTATGTAGCGTTGGATTTTGGTATCTGTATTATTTTCAGATACGTGTTTCCCAGGTGTACTAGGAGCACAGAAAACTTTTGAGTTTTGCAAGTATTCCAGTGAACCTTAGATTACTTTTCATGGGAATGTCATGGTTAGGATTGCAAGCAAGTGCTGTAGGAAGGAGAGAGAAACGGCTCTCTTGGCAGCTCTTGAGCATCAGTGGGAGACAAAAGCAAGTACTTCCACTGAACAAAATCACAGAGGGCTGAGAAATAACTGCAGAGTGACATTCTGATATTCCGTTGTCTTGTTTGTCTTATGCTGCATGCAGTACATGCTTGCACTCCCTCCTGAGTGTTGCGACAAAGTTTGACACAGCATCACAATGCAGTGTTGAGGTATTTGCAATTATGTTGTTGGTCTCCAGCTCCATTAGATAAAGTATTTTTCATATCTCACTTACAGAGGGTCACTGACCTACAATATGCACATTCTAGCAGAAGTTCTTTTAGGGGGAGATGGGAGATCAAAAGTCAGACACGTAAACAATAGGTCATCTCTGAATTACAAAAGAAATCTTAGGAGAGCACAGTTTGGATCCATGCATCTGACAAGGACCTTCAAATGCAACTGACCATTCAGTAAAGAGTGGTTCTCTTGCATAGCAGAATTGTTTCATATGTGAGGTAATCAATACAAGTCTGATGATGGAAAAATGCAGCTGTGAGTTCTGAATTACCAACAGTGTGGACATGTGGTAGTGCTAGTAGATACATTATATCTCTACATAATTAACTGGAAGCTATTTGGAATGTATACTTTTTATGTATAATAAACAGTAGTCTCTAATTCTCAATTTCCATGTAAGTATCACTAATAAATTAGAAGGCTAGTTAATAACATGTTGCTGCAATATTATTAGCTAATTTACAAAGCAAATTGTTTTTGAACTCTTGTGTGAAGCTGCCTGTGGCTATGTCAGACTATACTATGTTAAGTTATGAACTGAAGTGTATTTTGACTGGCAGAATACTTTAATATAGATTAGAACCCTACAAATCCATGTGTGCTGCTGATAATCTAACCCTAGAAAATCTGACACTTTTCCTATCCAGAATACTTATTCACTTTCATGTAAGAAGAAATTTTACAAATATAAACATTCAAGATATTGCTTATAAAATTGTTTTGGGTTACATATTCCATTTTAGTTTCATCTGATTGGAGAGCTATTTAAAAATAAGAGCTGCTAACTAAGAATTTAGCCAAAGAAATGGGCAAAATATAGTAATCAGTTTAAATATCAAGGTTCAGATGTAGATTCTGAACATCCCAGTAGGAAAGGAATGGAAATTTGATGCTTGGTTCAGACTAAGAAGTATTTTAAAAGCTTGTTTATAAAAGATATTTGTTGGTATTCTTGAATAATATACAGTATCTCTGAACAGTGAGAAAACAATGATCAATAAAATACTTGGAGTACTCTGCGCTGGGGTAAATAATTACTGTTATATGCAATTTATTACCAATGTGTATAGACATACTTTTAAAAAAACAGCATTAGAAAGCAGATGATAGAAAGTCTTTAAAGTAGCATGCACATCTTTTATTTTCAATTTAGAGACTTAGGTAAGATTTTATCACATAAAATATCTGATGGGGATCTTCATCAATCAGCAAGTCTAAATGATCTCTTTATATTGGAAGTATTTCCACTAGAATTGAGGCCAAGGCTATTGCTCTTCCAGCACTGCTGTAGGTATTTCCAGAGCTCCACAGTTCAGAGGTGCTAAGTATAACAATCAGATTTCACCTAGACTGCTCCATGATTTAATGGTCTTATACTTAAGCAAGCCATAAAGTTTAATGGTGGTGGTTGTGTTTGAGGCCAGAAACACGCATATACACTTTTCTGGACTAAGACCACTAACGCCATCACTGAAATATCTGAACAGCATAAGTGAGGCAATAAACAGAACATTTTGGTAAGGTTTTCTTGTGTTACCATTCCGTTGACCCAAGGACAAGGGAGAAGGAGACTGAAGAACAGATTTCTGTCACTTTCACAAAGAGGCATGATGTTTTGCTCAAGTTGTTTCAACTGAATCACGGGGCTCCAGCTCACTATTATTAAACAAAGTATCATAGTTTGGCTTGAAACAGCTTTCAGAAAAATCACACAGGAAGTTTGTGTCAGCTCCTAAACCCTCATTATCTGAATCTTAGCCAATGCTTTAACTGCAAGACCATCTGAACTGCCTTAGTTTCCAATCTCCTGTTCCAGAAGGTTACTACTATTTTTCCTTCCCTCATGGGGCGTGAGTTTCAATAACTACATCAAGAAACTGTAAGCACATATTTAAGGGGAGGGGTAGGGGGAAAGGAAAAAGAAGATGAATTAGTTCCAGTGTAATAAAGGCTTGGGCTTTTAAGACTGAAAGTTAATCAGTCTGCTAGCAAACTTCTGAAATACTGCTTTATTTTTTATTCATAAAGTGTGTATTTTTAAGCTGGTAGTTTCAAAATGGGCAGGTGAAATCAGGTGTCAGAGCAAACTGCATAGATTTTGAAGAGTCAGATTCAAACAACACAACTAAATCTCTGATATTATTAGTGCCATCATGAAATTAACAGACGTATATTTTTCATAAATAATAATGGGTTTAATTAAGCTCTCACTACCTTGGTTAGTGGGGCATTGACAGAGTAATTAAGAAGAGTCCTTTATTTATGGCTGTGGTCTAGCACTTAATATTTGCAAATTCTTTCTTTTATTCTAACCAGAAATGTACAAGAGAATGGTTTGGGACTTAATGAGTGGTCAATGCCAGAATCACACGAGAGCGTCTGAATCACAAGAAGTTACTTCATCCATTCTTCACTCACAGTAAATGTGCTTGCTAGAATGGAAGCACTTGGCTTCTCATCTATACTGTTACTGAATACAGTCAATTACAAGCACCACCCACCCCAGTGACATATTGGAGATTAACAACTTGATTAAATCCACTTACCAATGAAGCCATAGATTATAACTGAAAACTTTTCTTCTTGGGGTCTGAGTCATAGTTATCAGGATAATTGGAGCTGAGCAAGGATCTAGCTACACCACTGACTCAGCTTCTCCAATATTCAAAAGTTTTCACACTTTCATCACAAAAGATCCTAAAATTTATTTACCATCCATGAAGAAATCAGTTCGATAATCAGTGAAACACAGGAAACTGTAATCTTTCAGTGTGTAGTATGATCAGCTAAATTAGGACTGAGGGAAAGGAGTAACAGTTGAATTTCAATTTTACAGGACAACTGGCAAGCAGACCATAACTACCTGACTCAGAATTTGACAGTGATTGGCATCTACAACCCACACAAGGTCCTTGACAAGCTCTGTAAAGCATAGCATGGAAAGTGAAAAGGTCTGCTTATGATTTCTTGATTCCAGATGATCTGGGACAGCTCAGTATGGCTCTAACTTTCAATGGAAAGTGATGTAATGGAGTAGCATACTGCCAGCTAACAGCTCATGCTTTCCCGTTCTTTTCCTTCTACAATGACGCTTGGCTGAGTTAAGCTGAAATGGCTGTTAAGAGCATGACCCACAATGCTTCTTCCATCACTGAGGAACTTGCCTAGCCAAGAGGAGCTCTCCTCACTGTATATTTCTCCAAATTTGGACAAATCTGTGCCTGGTAATACATCAGCTTCAAAAGGAGCTGAGCATAACAGAAGGCTAGAGATCCACTTCCTATCTGAGAGTAAAAAGACTTTTTAACCACTTTTTATTTTATGGATAATCTTACAATGATTTCTCAAAGCTATTTCCCAAAACAAATGAAATACTAAAGAAGAACTGGGGAGCAGAATCAAACCTGAGTTCTTTTATGTTTCTCAACTATTTTGTTCAGATAAAACATCTGCTTAAGTGTCTGCTTGTTATATCATTATGAACATTATCCATCATAAGAAAGAGTTCTAAATTTGGTAGCACAACGTGGGTGTTCTAACTTGTGCCAAATGTAGTATGCTAGCAAAGCCAGTTGTAACAAGACATTATTTCTAATGGAAAAGGTGGTTTATGTCTGTAGCAAAACAATATTATTTTTTATCTGGTCACAATGACACAGCTGTTGTATGCCTTGATTGTAACAGCAGAAGCATTATTTTATATTGAATTTTCAATTTTGCTATTTTATCTTGTTTCTCCTCTGTATTGTTCATGTAATAAACCCCCTCTTTTTTGAGGAAAACCTCTTGAATTAAGTCAGGAGGGTGTGCTAGCAAGCTGTCTTTCTATCTGACAGAATCAAATACTAGTATATGCCATAAAATGACAATCAAATATCATTTGAGAAAACAGAAGCATGTTTATTTCCTCTCCTATGCAGAGAATCAAAGGGATAAATATTATCTTGTTTATATAGGAAAAAATAATATTTTCTTTCTTTAACAAATACAGTCTTGTATGTTGTCTCAAGGGACCTTCTATGATTTTTGAAGACGTAAGTAGTACCATGTAAATTACTGTTGCAATACCATAATTATCAGCTAGTAAGGCACATGACACCATCTCCTGTCCTTATGGTTAATGTCCTCAGGCCTTCAAAATAAAGACTATTCCATGTTAGTAGGACTTTTTTTGATGTGTTTCAGGGTCATAGAGAAAAATGTTCACTGTGGGTTTAATGAAGGAAAGTGGAAAATTATGAATCTGCTGTATTTTCTTGATCTTTCCCTTCCCACATACATTTTCTCTTGAAATCTTTCTGCTGCCACACTTTAGATTTTACTCCATTTAAAAGCGTATCAATAAATCGTTTTATATTCTTTCAGATTTCATATATAAACATAGAAAGAATTAAAGTTTTGAGCAAAGACAAGTCAATAATGCACATCAGGACAGATGCCAAGTGATTTTTTTTTAATAGGAAGGCAAACCTAAGAGCCTGAAGAGTGTGTTCTGCTACTTTCAGGGACATACGATGGTAAGTGTTCTATCTGGTAAGATTTCTCTGCCTGAACATCAAGGAGTATGTCAGTGCAGCCTAAAAATCACCAGTTCTGTGTTTTGTTTAGGCCAGGTAGCCATGTTTTGAACCACAGAACAAAAGAACTAGTTGTAGGCTGGTTTTTTTTGAATCCCATAATTATCACTGTTTGCAAATTAAGTTGAAGTCTACAATCACACGTAAGCTAGTTTAAGATTGCAGATACCACTATAGTATTTGTAAAGCCCTGAGAGGACCTAAAACCCTCTTTTACGGAAATCCAGAATATTGATTGAAGTAATAGTTATATTTTGTCACCACCCTCTGTTTATACATAGCATGAAAACAAGTGAGATAAAGCAAGGAGTGGGAGTAACCATGTACTCTCATATTTCCTCTTCAGTCAAGCCAACACATGTTTTTTTCATTTCTGCTCTCCTCCACCAGCTCCAATTCACTAGTATGGGGGGCAACCCATTCTCACTTGCAGACATAAAAACAGGAAAAGGAAATGAAGGAATAGAACAGGGTATGGTGAAGGTTAGTACTTAGTTACCAGTAAGCATCATTTCCATGTGTTCTTCATGCCAGCAAGGGTGTATGTGAGTGTAATAAGAATGTATATTGCGAAAAATCTCCAGGTGCTCTATAGTTTGAAAGCAGGTCACCTAAATACATCTGCTGCTGATTTGAAAAGGTCTGTCTACTGTCTAATAAAAATGTGGTATTAAGAAATAGTTCTTACTCATTGCTACAGCATTCACTGTGGCCATTGATTTCCTGATAATCAGCCACAAGTAACTGTGTGATTGTTGTCCTTTAAAAATTAATTTGGCTCTTTATGTTTTTAAAGTGATGCATGACAAAGGCTCTTTATTTCAATCATGAAATAATACTGTCATTTTAGCCATATCCTTCGTCTTCCTTTATTGGGTGTTATTTTCCTGAGGCGGACTAAAAGCTGCTTGACAGTCTTTTAAACGCTATTACCTATTGTTCTCAGAGGAGATGTTCTTTGGGCTGGTCTGAAGCTGATGTTGCTTCTTTCCAGACCAAGGAAGACATAAATACATATAAAAGGTAAGATAAAAACTTCCAGGAAATACAGCAGTCTGTTGCTTATTCTTACTCAGAACCTCACCACTGGAGGAAATTGGCCCCATACAGAGTCTTGTTAGCTACTCTGAGACCTGTTATATGTGTATGAACATTTGGGTGCTTAGGGCATTGCTTTTGGCTGCTTCCTGAGTCTCAGACTCACAAGAAGTGTAAGGGATGTAGTACCTTGATAAGCTGAGTCCTAATTAGATAGACCAGAAAACAATAAAATGATGGCAGAAAGGAACAGGATATGTGAAAGTAAGAGATGGAACAACAGTCTAATCATCCAAATGTTTATTGAATTACATGTGAAGCCAGTGGAGAAGAAAAGTTTCCTTCTCTCTCCTGCTCAGGCCACAGTTCCATTCCTGATCAGAAATTAAAATGACCAAGGAGCTGGTCATGACTGACACAGGCTGATTTATATCAGCCCTGATATGACTGCAAGGCTAATCAGTGGCAGCTGTTTGCAGGTGACATCTCTTTTTTTTTTAAATTTTCTGCAGTAAATTAATACCTGGATGTAAATATTAGCAGCTATGAATATTCAATCAGAAATTACATTGGTCAATCACTATCATTATCAAAAAAACCCCATCCAGATGTAAGTTTTATCTTATTTTCATGCTATGTAGTGCTTTTGGCAGAACCTTAAAAACCCCATCCTGTTGCCTTTAATATAAAGAAACCGTCTTCAGTAGAGCTCCTGAGTGACTTTCATAAAAACATTTTATGCAATAAATAGAGCAAGCCTTATTTATTTACTTTCCACTGAACAACAACTCAAAAATATTAGAAAAAAATGGTTTAGCACAGCAAGGCACATACAGCTTAGTGAGGGATATGTGAGAAGAGTAAGGGGTACAATAAGAAAACCTGGGGTTTTTGTTATAAAAAACAAATAAAAACTCAACAGCTGGTATACAACAGTGATATTTTGCACCTGTTTAGGCCTGAACACGAAGAAAAGGAGATCTGTTTTAAATTATTAAGGAACTGAAACAATAAGGATGAAATTCCATTTTAGTTCCCAGGAAAGGACTTTACACTTACATAAAGAATTGTTCTCTCCAGCCTACTAAATGATGCAGAGGTTTGTGGAAATGTCCATAAGTCGGGCCATAAAATAAATGATTGGCAACTTGGGAATTAATTTCCTAGGAATATTTTTCTTTCTTTTTCTGTCCTTACCAAATTAACAGAGACAATGACTTTTATTATTGCCAAGTGCTTACTATTAGCTTAAGCAAACCTTATTTTGAGGCATTTAAAGCACGAAGTTTCCTTGAAGACTATAGATTTTCTTTTACAAGAACTACTGTTTGATTACAGTTGCAGCTCAAGTGTCAAGTGTGACTTTGCTGTTTATATGTATATCTGATATACCTAAGGGTAATGATGTTTCAATTTGTCACACAATGTAAAGTAAAAACTAATCTGATGTGTTGCCTTAAATGAGCACTAGCTCTGTCTGTACTCAAGGAAGTTATACTCATGAGTAAAAAAGATTAGTGTTTTAAGAAATACCAGTAATTCCCTTTTCTAAGTATAGAATGGCACTGGTTAAAAGAAGCACTGTAAATCTTATTTCCAATTAGCTTAAGCCCTATAAACATTCACTGAAAGCCCTGCTAAATCTGCTTAAATTCAGAGACTGTCCACCATTTATCAGCTGGTAGTTCCTATCTGGAGATTTAGCAACAGATATATGTGGGATGGGAAAAAAGCTGATTAGGGATGAATAATGAAGAGAGACCAAATCCCCATTAGCCAGGTCTGAAAGCAATGTCTAACAAGTGACCCCATGTGATACTTAATAGTTCCCAGTTAGGCAAAGAGCAGTGAGCAACAGATCCTGCTTCATATGAAGGACAGTGCAGAACTGTTTATCCAACTTGCTTTGAGCTTTCTGTGGATCTGGTGACTTTTTACAGTAGACAAAACCTCCTTACACTTCAGCAAACTGTCAAATAGATAATTAGTGCATGGAGTTCTATCAAAGAATGACAGTCTGGATTTTCATAAAAGGGATGTGTTTACATTTAATCACATATATTCTATTTGGAACACAAACAGTGTAAGGAAATTTTTTTTTTTGAGAGAGGTGATGTGCGAGGAAGTCTTCAAGTAATGCTTCAAGACATGCTGCTTGCTTGATTCTTCCAAAGTGCAACAAAAAAAGAATTTACCTTCCAGAAATGGGGGTGGAGAGTTTAAATAATGTGATCACTTTGGGGGAGGTGGGGGGGGGGGAAGTGAAGCCTTATATTTCCTCTCGTATCCGCCATGCTGTCTGTGAAAGAACTCTCTGAAGCATGTGCCAGCCTCTCTTTTTCTGCCTTTGAAAATGAGTTTAAAAATGTATTGAAGTCAACAGGGGTCCACTAACTACAGTGAGCCTTGTGTCAGAACTATTCTGCTTTTGCTAGAGCAAATTCCTCTGCCCATTCTCCCGGGCAGAAAAACTTCCCTACATGACAAAAAGCGTCAACCATCCTTTGAGATGAGTCTTGTTTTTGACGTGTGCCACACTGGGAAGCTGAGTAATAAGCTTAGGATTCAAACTTATTCCATTCAAGTCATCATATATTACTAAGCATTTAGACTTCTCTACTCAGGCAATATTTTTAAAACATCAGTACCACATTTGTTTCTCTATTTCAAAAATCTATTGATATCTTTCATATAACTGTGCCTCCTCAAATCAAAATCAGTCTACAGCTGAGTAAAAAAAATCCATATGTTTATCCTCTTCTGAGGATTACATACTGAAAAAGGCTCAGTGTTGTACTGTAGTGGATTTCATATTCCTAAAATAAATAACAAAAAGAAATATCATCTTGTTTTCTGATTCTCCTGTCTAGACACATTTTGTACAGTGGGTAATTCTGAATTATGAGACTAGAGTTCCTCTGAGGTGTTCTGCTGACATCATAAGTCACACAACCAAAGCTCAAGTGGTTTGTGTTGTCATTAGAATCCCAAGATAGAATTGTGTAAAACTACATAATTCACAGTGTGGCTGTTTGTTTTATATAATAATACGTAGTCTGAGTTCCTGATCCAGTTCCTTCTTATTCCCATTGAGGCCATCCTTCCCTTTCCCCTGAACAGCTTCCTGACAGCACAACTGAAGCAGCAGTTTGTTAGAAAATAAAAGGTATTTTTGCAATTGTCAGATTTCTTTATTGAAAGAAAAGAATGAACATTTCTTGAGAGGTAAATGTAGAAGTGAATATGTCAGAGGAGATAAAGAAGATGAACTGGGGGTTGAAACACTATTCATCAAAACTGCATCAACACAGGGGTTACTCAAGCAGAACATAACAACTGGGAAGCAACAAGCCTCTTAGATGAAATTATAGAACAAGCTGAACTGCTGCTCTGAAGAGTATCCCTTTCCAGAGTTTTAAATTATTTGAAAAAAAGGCAAGGTATTTTCTTATTCAATAAACAATCAGTTTTAAAAAAAACATCCATATTTGGGTTTTGTCTATACAATCTCTTCTTAAATTTTGAAATATTTTAAATGGCAAACCATGTTTTTTTTTTTTTTTAATTTGTGAGCTGCCATTAGAAAGACTTATTTTTCCAACATGCCCTTAAAACTTCTTGGCCCAAATTTCTCTATGATAACAGCTTTAGTGACGAGTCAATGTTAAGAGAAAATGCTAGTTGGAACTTATGTGAAACTGGAAGTTTAGAGAATTTTAAATTCTGGTTAGTTTTACTTTTTTCACCTCCATGGCATTAGGGTGGCATGAGTTTCACTTTTCTGAGGCTCGGATATAGTCCTTATGCATTTTTGAGGAAGGAAGAGAAAGCATCATGAAGCAATCGAGATAAGCCAGTACGTGCTCATGCAAATGTTGATAGGCTACTTAAATGGCTTAAGAATATCTGGTGAAAATTTGATTACTCTGTGTGGCCTCCTTCTAGTACTCTTAAAAAGTTGAATGAATAATGCATTGCAAATCTCTTATGATCTCACCCTGATAAAATATATTTTTGATTAAAAACCGAACAACAGTGTAGCTCATAGCCTTCATAGAGGCTACTTTAGTAGATCAGACTAGTTTTAGAAAGTGACTGGGGATTTTATGCTTTCAAGCACATTGGCCATGATAAGAACCCTTTAGAATTTCTTCTTTTAGAGGAAGGATATCAGCAAACAGATAACAGATTAATTTACAATTCTGAAATGATACTCTTGTTTGTTTAAATCAGTTTTCCTTTTGAAACAGAGCTTTGGCTGATACTATAGATTCTTCTCTTGGGTTTAGATTGTTGTGAAATTCATAGCTCCCACTCTCAGCAGTGACATGACACAAAGAAAAGATCCGCAGAGAAAAAAAGGAAGAAATGCCACCAGAAGATCTTTCTTCAGGGAATATTTAAAACAGATGTGTTTACTTCTGATATACTCGCGTCTGATAACAGTAAGCAGATTAAGTATATACCGAAGATCTTTCATGCCTGCTTCCTTTGAGTGAAAGGTATTAATGTTTGCAAATCAAAGTCTAAATGCTGGCAAAGGGAGCAAACCGCATAATCCTATTGAAAGGTTTATATCTTTAAACAGCATTTTAACATAACCGTAACTTGACCATTCCTTCAGTTCAGCTTCAGGAACAGACACATGAGGACATGCTTCCCAATAACAAATCAGTTGCAGCTTCTAAGAAATACTTTAATTTTTTTTTTTCTTAAATTTCCAAAATGAGGGTATTATTACCTTTATTTTTACAAACCACAATGTGTGTTTATCAGAAAGAGTTCTGCCTTCTCAGAGTTTTATAAAAGTGTAAATTTAAATTTTAACTTAAGACTTTAGTCTTATGTTTATAGAGTGATGGTAAAATAAATCCAATGTGATTTTTTTTTCTTTTACAGATGAATACATATAACTGTCTATTTAGTAGCACTGCAGATAAAAAGAGTAGACAGTTTTAGGTGTTGCTTGCTTTAAGTCAAACTCCTCAAGAACTTTGAGCAGAGAGAATATATTATTCTTGGAAATATTTCTTGGGCTCAGTGTTACTGTTGGGGTTTTTTCTGTGTGTTTGATTGTTTTGGGTTTGGTTTTTTTGTTGTTTTTTGTTCTCCTAAAATCGCAAAGATCTGCTCAGATTGGAGCTCTGGAAAAACCACTTGCACTAGATTTCTGACGTGACTCCGACCAAAGTCACCAAAGTGTCCAGTTGTAATATACATTCTCCAGTCCCAATTAGAAAAAAAAAATCAAACAGCTTTTGACTAATATCGCTGGACGAAATATGAGCTTAAGAAATAACAATGAGCATGGTATTGCTTATCTTACACTCTCAATTCCTCACTCATTTTGTGAGAAGCCACTCGGTAGTTATGCATAAAACCTGTATGGAGAAGAGATTTAAAAAGTTTTGGGATCCAGCAGGGTAGGTAGTGGAGTGAACTAAAAATAGGAGAAGAAATAGAGAGAGCAGAAGAGATGAGCAATCCAGAAGCAAGTGTCTCTGGACCACAAATACAGGTGTATGGTGGTAAACCTGTTGAAACTAGAAAATCTGGATTCAGACGTATCCTACATGTGTTTATATACAAGATAAGCACTCTTAAATGTTTTCATATGATCAAGGCTGTAGTCATTAATTTAACCATGGGATAAGAAAATATTCGAAAGTAATCTTTGAGATGGAAAAATCCAGGCCTATCCATTTAAAGCTTAACTCTAAGTTTTGTAAAGTTGCTTTCCCAGCAGATGGTTTGCACCTGTTCCCAAAATATTCTTGTCTAAGACAGTTCTGGTTTACTAGAAATAGAGGTATACTGTGCTCAGTGTGGGGCAGCAATAAATCACTGGTGAGCAAAAAAAGGTCAGAAAGTGAGAAGATGACAGAAATATTTTAATTCATTTTAGTCCTGGACATTTCTGAGATTTATGCAGTTACAACATAAGCAGCCAAGCTCTTAACTGTATGAATTGTCCTGAACTTTACATGCAAGTTCTAAACCCCTCTGCTCAGCATTTCCTTTCAAGTCTAATTCACAGAACTGTCATTTATAAATGTACAGTCCAAACTACAGATAATTTTGAACTGTGTGTGTAGGATGGATTGTTAACTCATTTAAAATAGACAGGAATGGAAAGTTGCATCCTACATCAGCTTGTACAAGAGAAATGAAATGGTGTATTTTCTCAATGTGTCAGACAGTTTAGTATGAAATGGAATTTTTTTATGAGATTAAATTGGGGATGCAAACCAATATTCAGCGAGTGTTTACAACTCTAACCTTAGCACATTGCTAACTGAGTTGGGAGACAGTTGTTACTGCAGTTCTGACAACCACAAAAGATATTCCAAGAAGGAACACTAACCAAGACGAAATATTGATTTAATGTGTGTAATGACAACCGAAAAAAAGGATAGTAGTCATTCTATTAAATCCGATTCTAAAAATCAGTTGTACCTCACTGCCTGACCTGAAGAGGGCTAAGTTTCACTGAAATAACATACAGTTACTGCAACTTAATTATGACCAATAAACTTTTAGGTTTTGTTAAGCAGTAAAAAGCTCTCGTAGAAACACTGTGAAAGGAAAAGATAACTATTTGGTGACTGATGCAATAAGAAGACAGGATGGCTGTACCCTTAGCAACATTGTCACTAGACAAACATTTAACAAAGCAGAGTCCTGAAATAGATCTTCAGACAATCTGACACTCAAGCTTAAACCTGCTGGAGTGAATTTTCACTCCATTACACTTAACTACATTTCTCTTTGGTACAGCGGTGTCACCTATCTGTACGGTAGTGGATAGTTTGGATAAGGGCAGGAGAAGCTTAGCTCCCAAGTTTTCAGCGGGCACTACACAAGCATATCCTGTAAAGTCAAGGATGCCTGAACAGCTTGTGATGGTACATGTACATGGATCAGCTGCTCTTCCAAGATGAAACCCTGCTGCAATTCTGACCCATGCCATACTAAGTCACTTTCAGCTTGCACATTTTGTGTTTTTTAACATTGACAGTTCTTCCATGATGACTGGTTTCAATTTTACAGTGAATGAAAATTAAAAGATGAGAGGGAATGCTCCCCTCTGCACACAAAATTATAAATTAATACTGTAAGAGTATTTGCATGAAAAAATGAAAAAGTAAAACCAGTGTTTCTTTTGAGGTAACATGCTTCCAGACACAGGGTTTTCTAGGCAGCTATATTGAATACCAGATATGTCTTGGAAAACAAATATGTTAGGAAGTAAAGATCAATAAAAAGAGCAGGTAGCTTTAAAAAATATCCAACGGTTGATTAAAAGCAAATTATGATTATGCTGAAAAATGAGAAGCGCTTACGTCTAGAGAAAACTGAACATAAAACATAGTATTAGAAATTATTTTCTGCCTCCAAACACAGAGCTGGTGTTTAAATCTGGGCTTGAGAAATATAACTTGAGCACAGTAACACTAGGAATATTATAAAATGAAAGAAATAAACATATAATAACATAATTCTTAGCAAGTTTTCTATATTATGACTGCTTGGGCATGAACCTAACAAAAAGCTTGTGGTGCTTTCATTTTTCTCCTATGTACTTTTTTTTTCTCCATTCCATATTTGTATACACTCCCTACCTTTTAGATGTCTAATGTTTCTTGGTCTGATTGCATTCAATCAGCATAAATTGGGATTAAACTCGCTGAATCTTTCTATGCTGTGACTATGGAAATATAGAACTTTCATAATAAGACTATGTGCATGACAAAGTATGTGAATAAGTAGATTAATTAAAAAGTTATACTTGGAGAAGTCACAGAAGGGAAAAGAGTGACATTCATCAAGCAAATCTACTGTAATTCCCTTCTCCTAGCCCCATTCCTCACTTTAGCAAAGCATCAAGGAAGCTTTGTTATACAACAGAATTGGAAAATGATTAAGGTTGTCTCTGAATTTCTATACAATTTATACTGTACATCTCACTAAAACATTTCTGAAAACAAAGCTTAATTTACCCCAGGAGAGACACTGCTGCAAAAGGCTTAATGAGTAGCTGTGGGTATAAGAAAAATTACCAATTGTTGGTACAAAATAAATAGTGTAAATTATTCAGTTTGAAGCAAAAAAAATTATTTGCACGGTAGGGTTATAATGAAGTCATGGACCACTTCATTAAGAAAACTCTTGTAAATTTTTATCTGACTGTCCTTAACTCACGGTACTTTCAAAGTAACATTCCTTCCCAAGTAGAGCATGGATGAAATCTCTAAAGGAAGTCTTGACCAAACTCAGATCAAAAGAGGAAAAAAATTCATGTTAGCTTCGTAATGAGGGCAATAAAAACATATTTGAATTAGGCGGCAGAGAACTGCCTCCTGAAGGCAGTAGGTAGTATTCCTTCAGAAGATATTAGCCCTGGAAGCTTTTCCTTTTGATCTTCAAACGTGGAGAAAGGGATCAAGAAGAGAAAGCACAAAGAAAAGTAATTAACTGCCCCACAGCTGACCCACACAGAATAGCAGCTGAAGAAGTCTGGTAGGGTACATCAGCTTTCAACTGGACTTAGACACCATACTGCTTTGGGTGCTTTTAAACATATCAAAGGTGAGAACAAGCAAACGGTCTGTGGGTATTGCAATTCTGTTGTCTAGGCACAGCAGAATGTCTGCTCCATCATCTAGCAAAACATTGGCATGATAGTTTGGATAATTGTATTGGGTCCGGCTGAGATGGAGTTAGCATCCCCACAGCAGCCCTCACAGTGCTGAGTGTTACAGTGGCAGCTGGCAGGGTGTTTATAACACATCCTGGGAGGGGGCGGAGCCAGGACAGCTGACCCGGATTGGCTATTCCAGACCATGTGACATCAGCTCAGCCATAAAAGCCAAAGGAAGGGAGGAAGAGGGGGATTAATGAATGAATATTAAATAAGTATACTCTTGGAGAATTTGACTGTGTGGTTCCTTATGAAGCAGTTTACAGGAAAAATTAGCTATTTTCATGTATTAATAACTTCATCTCCTTGCTTCTCTGCAGTACATGGAAATATGAAACTTACCTTTCACTATGGCTTTATATTACCTAAAAATGAGATAGAGCCTCAGGCACCAGTGCTTGAAAATACTGTCCCTACTCAATCTAGTTATGCTGAGCAGACCCTTGCTCAGATTCATTCTTCCACATACAACAACATTCATATTGCTAAGCCTGCAAAGATTGTTAAATGACATCTACAACTGCTTGAATTTAACAGGTTTTTATATGTATGGCTCATGTTTGCTCAGGAACGGAAGTAGGAAACTTCTGAAATTTTCCAACTGTAATACTTAGAAAAACTTCAAGCAGAGAAAAAGAATTGTAAAAGGTTTTTAAAAGTCACAAGCACATTGCTTTAATGATTAACAAGAGCTCCATTTATTGGGAATTCAGGATTTAACTATATCTATTAAGTTCCTATGGCTGGAAGCATCCAACGCATGCATTCCAGTGTTACAAGAAAATCTGTTTTGATTTCCTAACACTTCATGCACACATCCTGGTATTTTACCAGCCTTTGTATTGGCACTGAGTACTAGTAGGTGGTAAAGTGGAGTGGAATTTTTCATTTTGACTCCAATGTTTGGTAAGGCACTGAGTGCTCATAACTTCAGATGAAGTGAAAAGAACATGTACATCTTTAACACCCATAAAATTCAGCGCAGAGGAGCACTTGTAACAGCTGATGATTGTGAGGATGGAAAGGAACAGCGCTGTTGTTCTGACCCTATAACCTCAGGTAGGTTTAGAGCCAGAGCTGAGCAGGAAATACATTTTCCCTGTTTTGTATCACTGATATTTCAGAACATTTCCCTCTTTCCATCAGCCTAATTGTTAAGATTGTGTGGGAATATAATGTTTTAAAAGAGAGTAAGAGGCAAATCTGGTTCAAGACTGCTTGTACATTCAGCGGAGGTGGGGGAACCAGCATCCCACTGCCTGTCCCTGCCTCGATCACACAGAAACTGGAACACAATCTCTCCTCTCCGGCATAAACCCTCTCAGCAACTGCTAGACGATGAGATAAAAAGTCTCGATCCAGACGTATCGTCTCTCCCTTTTCCAGATTTTAACCTTGAATTTCTGAAAGGTTTTTCTGAATAAAAATTTCTTCAGAAATATAGTCCTCGCAAAGTATCATAAAAAAAGGGCAGGGGGTGGAGTGTGTAGTTACAGGCTGAGAATGTCTGGGATCTTTTGGAACAAGTTGGAATTTTGGTTTCTTTAAAGTGTCTAATTCTATAAGCGTGAAACACTGAACTTCAATCATATTTATGATGTTAGCTCTTTCTATTTATTACTGGTTTGCTGGCATATTGTTTAACTTTATTCTTCTTTATAATAATGAACATTAATAATTGCATCAGAGCAACCTGTACTAACCTCAAATGTTAACCTACAGTCTCAGCAAGGTTAATTTGCATTGTCTAATACCATTGAAATAAAGATAACTGGTATTTTTCTAGTGCCTAATCTTTCATAAAACAAAGAGTAATAATAAGTACAAATTGAAATCCCTGGCATGTCCAAGGTCCTCTTTGCTGACAACATTTAGAGTACATTACTCTAAGAAGGTGCGCATTGAAGCTGCATATCTCAGTAGTGTCACCCCTCTCAAAAATAGTTATCAGAACGGTCATATCATTTTGGATCCCTATTGGCTTGAGTATATCAGTCACATTGTGTTCCTGTAAGACTTTGCTGTTTAACCATTGTTTAAAAGAAGAAAACAGCATCCAAGACACTCGTGTTTGTTTTCTCATTTTTTCTGTCTTGTGTGCAGTCACCTCCTAGAAAGATCCGATTATTAAGGGAAGATAGAGTTACAGGTGCTCTGATTCTCTGAAAATTAATTTCATTTACTATCATTTCTGTGCTGAACAAGACAATCAGCAAAACTGAATTGGATTCAATTAAACAGACCCCTTTGGTCTATTAGTTTACTGAACTTTAGTTATTTTAAAAAACACAAACACCTTCACTTTTTTTCAGTGAAGAAGGAAAAAGTTTTAGAACTATTTTTAAAAGGCCAGAAGTGATAACCTTAGATCTGAGCATGTCATCACTTACTTTACAAGATGGTCCTAATACATCTAGATAATTCTCTTAGCTGTTTCTGTTTCTTGATCTTCCCATAAGCATACCTGAGAACTCTGTGACTCCACTCCAAAATAAACCTCAATCACAGTATATTTTCACAAGAAAGTATTTTCTTAACTACTTTTGATGAATATGTCAAGAGGCATTTTCTCTCTCCTCCCTCTAAGCTGACACTGATCCAAATAGCCAAGATTCACAGGTGTTGAGCTTTAGCTGTGAAGCATTTGATCTGCCCACCCACAAAGAGTTCCCCTGGAAACATACAGCTTTTGCAGCAGGTCTCCAGCTTGCTATTGAGCATAACAGCCACTCACGATCACTTCGTGATCACAAAATCACAAGGGAATCCTGAGGCATGTCCAGATTGCCCTGTAGCACCTACTGTAAATTAAATAGCCCCCCTTTTTAGTCCATTCAATTGTTTCAAACTCCTGGCACTGTTATAACGTGAATAAAGCTAATTTGGACTGGTTTGTATTTCAAACAGAGTTTTAAAGATATCTGCACTGCATTAAGTAGAGTAATTCATAGAAACGTTTGAAAGAGGATTTACTACAAAAATCTCACCTTTGTTAATTCACACAGAGGAACAGCATCACAATTTTAATTTGACAGGCAGTATCTGTTGCATAACTGGGTCCCTTTGCATGTGTCAGCCTACACCCGAGTTTTGAGCAGCAGAGCATAGAAATAAGTTGGAATTAGTAATTCTGACCTTCAGTTACAAAACCAATAGGTATGTAACATTACTCCAACGATTATCAGTGCAGGCATGTAACACTTGGTTGTTTCAGGCAACTGGCACAAAAATAAACAAGAACTTTACTTTAGGATTAAGATTTTCCTTTCACATCATTGCTTCTCTCAGTTCATACAGTCTCTGACTTCTCGTTCACTGGTGGTTTTTCCTGCAATTAAGACCTGTGCTTTGTTTTAACTTAGTAGTGACTAAATAAGAATGGTGACTCCTCTGTGTCTCCTGTGTTCTCATTTAAAGAGCCTCAGCCTGAACTTAACCTAGATGTGCCTCTCCTGCCTGTGAAAAATGACTGTCTTTCTTCCCTCTGAGACTGAGAAGCAGACTATGCCTCAGGTCTGGTAGGGAACAAGGGTTGTTCAGTCATCATGCAAACTCCTGAGGTTTCTCTGCTCTCTGCAGGATCTCAGAATCCAATTGCACAGAAAATACAGACAGAAGCTGCAAGAATACATGCAACATTTTGATATTTTGCAGAATGAACTTGTGCACACCATTTTCAATTTGCTGTATCATGTTCATAACAGTGGATATTTACATATTACAACAGCTGGCTATATCCTATGGGTCAAAATAGTAAGTGATTCTAGTTTCTAATATCTAATGGAATTCTATTTTGAGCTAAAAAAAAGGGGAACCCTTCTTCTCTTAAATGTTGAAGCAGACCTTTTCCTTCTCCACAATATATCTGCAAAACCTGTCAAAAACAGTAATTAAGAGATTAAAGAAATCACCATTAAGCAATCAGAAGCAATGCATATTGCTATTCATTTTTTAAACCTAAAACATAAACAGTATCTTCCTCCGCAATAAGACCGATGTAATGTTTCAATATCTCTTTAAAATGTGTAATGAACTGGGAGGATTTATCCTTTATAATCAAACATTTAGAAAGCTTCTCTCCCAAATGTTAATATTCTGTGGCCGTTAGCTAGTTTTATAAAATATGTTTAAAAACATCTGAATGAGAGAAGGAGCTTATTTGTTAATCTGACAGTGAAATGTGGGGTCCACAGATTTAGCTTTTAACAATTAATATCACATATGGAAAGCTGATCTGTACACACACTGTCCAGTGGTTAGAGTGGGAATCATAATTTCAGTCATTTTTGAGAGAAGCTTTTCCTCTTCTCCCATTTCCTCTGTATAGGCAGACTACAGGATATAGCTTACTTAATATTAGCAAATGAAAAAGATAGAAGGTTACCTAAAATGTCAGGTAGATTCACTGGGTGGATGGAGAGTGAAAGGCATTTTTTATGCTTTCTGAACACTTATTTCCCACCTGTTTCTCAATTGGAAATTTCTTTTACTGTCTATAATGCCACGGAGAGAAAATTCTTGCAATCAAAACACCACTACTGTGTTACAAGAAGCAAGTCCCCAGACCTGAAAAATAATTAACTTTCTTTTGGTTTTGTGTGGGGCTTGTTTTTACTTCTCTAACCAATCTACCGAACACATTGGCAAAAACACTTTTTGTTGAAAGATTCACACGTTATATGAGCTGAGACATATCACATTCTGGTTCTTTCATACCTCAAAGAAATCCTGTAGGCCAAACCCTGCATTGATATTCATAGTATTTTAAAGGTCAAAAACAAGCAGGAAAAAAAGTCAAAAGACATTTCAGAACTTGTTTACATTTCAGAGAGAAACTGGAATTAGGAAGACAGCACAATTTGTTTCTCTTTACAGGTCACCTTATTGATGATGTATGACATCAAAATCAGAGACTTTCTGAGGCTAATAGTCTATCAGATTGCATTCAAGAATCTTTTAAAATATGGTTTGTGTTAATAAATGAAGTCTGAAATGTTTACTTTCTCACTGTATCCAATGCTTGTTTTATTCAGGAGCAAAATGGGAACATTTCATGAATATCAAGTGGTCATCAGGTAAGTAATCTAAAGACTGGCATAAGAGAAAACTCAAAGGTTACAAAATTTTAGTGTTAAAATACACAAATGTTCAGGCATCTAGTTTTGAGGTTTACTAGAAGTATTAGGATGAGTTCTACACAAAGGACAGTTCTTTATGTTTCTTCATTTTCAGATGATCATTTTTTTGTTCAATTAAGAAAACTGAGACATCCATAAGCACACATCCCATTACAATTAGAAGGATTTCTTTAAACCAATTTTAGAACTACTATATTCTTAAGAAGGCAGTATACTGTGTAAACTAAACACAGATTTCATTGCATTGTTATAATACTACCACTGGAAATTAGATTAAATAGCTAAAATATTTGAGTATATTTTTCTTTAAAACTGTAATGTAAAAGATGCATGTTCTTTCCTCTAGGATGTCTGACAATTTCAGCAATGCGTCAATGTAAGACACTTCTTAGACTCTTCTTTTTTTAAAGACTGTACCTCCATAGTGAACTATTCACCCATATTTTTTCTGGTTATTGTTGGTTCTTGCACCTGAGTAATTTTACAATAATGCAGCAGCAGGGAAGAAAAAAAAATACATTGTATAATCACTACTAATTATTGACTTATATGCCCAAAAATTTTAGAGTACATGAGTGAAGGTTGAAAATCTGCAAAAACATGCTGGCTGAAATCAGTAGACACAGAAGGGACACAAATTATTTTCCACACTATCTGGCAATTATCAAGGTAAACCTACCACAAAGTATATTTACTCTCCTCAGATATTACCAGAATAGTCTCAGCCTACTTTGACATTCCTCCCCTCTCCTTCCATCACACTTTTTTACTGAGAATTGCTAAAGCAATCATAAAATTGCTATGCAATCATAAAATTGAAGTAGCAGACTAACAAAACCTCAGGGCTTAGGTTTCCTACTAAATACAATTTTGTTTGGAGAGGCAAGGTGAAAAGGAAAGTGCCCAAAATCTTTGTTCATTTTGGCAAACTGGGAAATCTGGTGCACTCAGGTTTCAGCAGAGCTGTAAGCAAAGGTTATCATATAGTTATTTTACAATTCAATAGATGTTCTGTATTAGCTAAGGCATTAAATGAAGGAAAGAGAACCTTTATCCCAACAACACAGCCAACAGGAGTCAACAGTCTCAAAATGTTCTTAAGGCTCCTTTCACCTCGTATAAGGCAACTAATCCAAGAACAAAAACTTTTTAGAATAGCTTTCCAAGGTGGAATAACTTTTGGCATTGAAATATTTTTGTTTAGGTTTTCATCTTCACTTCAGAATTAGTTTGGATGGTAGAATGCTGGAGGATGCTCAAATCAAGCCTTCATTAAAAAGTACTCGTGTTCCACTTAAGAAAAAACAAATCCTAAAGCTAATGTATTCCAAGTACAGTATAATGCCCTATTCAGAGTACCTTTAGACTCAAAGCAAAAAAATATTTACTCCTTTTTTTAAAAGATCTAATAGTAGTTTATTTTGTTTTCAAAAATTTACCATGGGTTTCCCTTTTCTCCCCTTCATCCTGAAGTTTTGAGTTCTCAGTAATATGTCTGTGGTTGAAGGGTGTAGATTGTTTCACTGTGTAAGAATAGAATTCTATGTTCAAAAGTGTGCCACCTTGTGAACTGCTCTGAGACTTTTATGAAGTGAAGTACTTGGGGATAATAAATAATGTCAGTCTTCAATTTCTTGCAAGCTGTTCTAGTCTTGAAATCTAGCTGTTTAGTTAAATTTCACAAGCACACTGCAGGAAGTCAAATGGTTTTAGT